>SSNP01000364.1:219002-224002 GCA_006937955.1 Pachypanchax playfairii
GATCTCCTGTAGATGGTTCTAGCTGTGGACAGGAAGTATCTCCTTTAGAGTGTTCTAGCTGTGGACGGGAAGGATCTCCTGTAGAGGGTTCTAGCTGTGGACGGGAAGGATCTCCTGTAGAGGGTTCTAGATGTGGACGGGAAGGATCTCCTGTAGAGGGTTCTAGCTGTGGACAGGAAGGTTCTCCTGTAGAAGGTTCTAGCTGTAGACGGGAACGTTCTCCTGTAGAGGGTTCTAGCTGTGGCCGGGAGGATCTCCTGTAGAGGGTTCTAGCTGTGGACAGGAAGGATCTCCTGTAGAGGGTTCTAGCTGTGGACGGGAAGGATCTCCTGTAGAGGGTTCTAGCTGTGGACGGGAAGGATCTCCTGTAGAGGGTTCTAGCTGTGGACGGGAAGGATCTCCTGTAGAGGGTTCTAGCTGTGGACAGGAAGGTTCTCCTGTAGAAGGTTCTAGCTGTAGACGGGAAGGATCTCCTGTAGAGGGTTCTAGCTGTGGACGGGAGATCTCCTGTAGAGGGTTCTAGCTGTGGACGGGAAGGATCTCCTGTAGAGGGTTCTAGCTGTGACAGGAAGGTTCTCCTGTAGAAGGTTCTAGCTGTGGACAGGAAGGATCTCCTGTAGAGGGTTCTAGATGTGGACGGGAAGGATCTCCTGTAGAGGGTTCTAGATGTGGACGGGAAGGATCTCCTGTAGAGGGTTCTAGCTGTGGACAGGAAGGTTCTCCTGTAGAAGGTTCTAGCTGTGGACGGGAAGGATCTCCTGTAGAGGGTTCTAGATGTGGACGGGAAGGATCTCCTGTAGAGGGTTCTAGATGTGGACGGGAAGGATCTCCTGTAGAGCGTTCTAGCTGTGGACAGGAAGGATCTCCTGTAGAGGGTTCTAGCTGTGGACGGGAAGGATCTCCTGTAGAGGGTTCTAGCTGTGGACGGGAAGGATCTCCTGTAGAGGGTTCTAGCTGTGGACGGAAAGGATCTCCTGTAGAGGGTTCTAGCTGTGGACGGGAAGGATCTCCTGTAGAGGGTTCTAGCTGTGGACAGGAAGGATCTCCTGTAGAGGGTTCTAGCTGTGGACGGGAAGGATCTCCTGTAGAGGGTTCTAGATGTGGACAGGAAGGATCTCCAGTAGAGGGTTCTAGATGTGGACAGGAAGGATCTCCTGTAGAGGGTTCTAGATGTGGACGGGAAGGATCTCCTGTAGAGGGTTCTAGCTGTGGACAGGAAGGATCTCCTGTGGACAAGTCCTGCAGTTAGGATATGTGTCCTGGTGGTGTAGGTGTTCAGCTTCATCAGGGTTTGTCTCCAAAGAAAAGGATTTCTATCTTCATACTGAAGCTCCATGCTTGTGTTTGTACAGGCTGCAGGAACTGACGGTGTGCTCGGAGGACAACGTGGATGTTCATGACATAGAGCTGATGCAGTACATTAATGTAGACTGCTCCAAACTGAAAAGGCTGCTACAAGGTGAGTCAGTGTCCTCAGCCATTTACAGGAATTCACTACATCAATACAGCATGTTTGTTATTTTATTATTTTTCTAAGCTTGGAGCTCAGAGTCTGATGAAAGAAAAACAGTCTTTGAAACAGAAGTTCATGTTTCAGTCAGTATTTGCAGCAGACCCTCCGCTGCATCGAAGTGCCTCTGAATGTGGCAACAGTTTGAGCAGAAAACTGAGAGCAGGTCAGTCTTTCTGTCCATCTGAACGTTGCTCCGTTGTCTTGTGTTCTTTCAGAGACGGTGTTAAAATTCAGGGCTCTGAAGAAACCTGCACAGCTCGCTGTCATCTACAGTTTGGAGAAGGTACCATGCACATCTTCGGACTACCTGTTGTATTTACCTGTGTAGTCATCATGTCTTCTTTATATTATTGGTACTAATAAAAATCTGAACTGTTTTTCATTCACTCTCTGCAGGCGTTTTGGAACTGGGTGGAAAATTATCCAGATGAGTTCACAATGCTGTACCAGCGACCACAGACAGATATGGCAGGTATGACAGGCATCAAGCCATTTATATTTTGATTTAACAGCGATTTTATGAAAGTTACTTTCATAAACTATAAACTGGTATGCTTGTATCACACAAGAGGGAGTGCTGTTGTACCGAATATCAGCACTGGTGTGATTTGGTCGTAGATAATCAGACTGGTGCTGATATTCAGTACAACAGCACGACCTCCAGTGTGATATTGCTTTTATACCACAGTTCTACAAGCACGTTTTATTTAAATAACAATAAGCAACAAGAGATTATGATTTGTTAATTTCTTTAAAGGGTTTATGACATCAAAATGCACTTTTTTGAGTTTTTTGGGGTATATCATGATGTGTTGTGCACTGATGAGGCCGTGTGAACGTCCAAAGCGAGTATCAAAGTTCCCGTTTGTGGGCGGTCCACTTTGTTTCATATTTAAAAAACTGTTGAATCGGAAAGCACCATTTTTTCCTACGTGGCATTTCATCCTACGTATTTCATAGCGTCCAATAAAAGTGCACAGTGAAGTAAACAGTCCAACCCCCCACCCCCCCCAGCCCATACACCGGTAGCTGCGTTGCGCTAGCTTGTGCTGCTGCACTTGAGAAGAGATGGCTACGCAAACGGGGACCTGTTGTGTCCAAGGATGCTCAACCCATGCTGGAAGTTTACACTCACTCTCGAAGGATGAAAAAACTAGAGAAGAGTGGCTGAAGTTCATTTATGGAGAAGTGCCACGCAGTTATAACCTCAATTAGAAAATATGTTCAGCTCACTTCACGGAGGACTGCTTCCATAATTTGGGTGAATTCAAGTTGGGATTGTCAAAGAAACTGATTTTAATTAAAAATTCTTTACCAACCCTGAAGGAGGCGACCACATCGTCAATACCTGTAAGTTTATTTATTTAATAAAATGCTGCCTTGCCTGATAAACGTTTGTTCGTGGTCTGAAGAGTTCATGATGCTAGCATGTGATAGCCGCTCTAGCAACAATGTCCGTGAGCAACAGGTTTATCATACCATATTGTGAATCTATTTTCATTGATAACATCTGACAGCACTGTTTATTCGCTCATGTGATTAGTTGAGTTTTATGTGTTCACCCCTCCGTCTTCCTCAGAAGACGTTTCAGGCTCGAACATATACGGTTGTAAACGTCCACTCGCCATGTTACTGGACTGTTGACGGAGCCCAGAAGAAAGGCTTGCTGCGGGCAATGGTTGTAGCCAATCAGAGCGAAGTCAGCCAGGGAGACCCACATATCATTAAGGAAAGGAACCGTGTTACTGAGAAGAGGATTCTGACCTGCCCGTACACCCCCGCCGTGTTAGTTTTTTTAATCAAATTCTTTTGTGAGTTGACATATGCGGGCATATCTACTACATGAAATAGCTTTACGCCAGTTTAAACAGTGATGTCATCACACCTTTAATCATTTATCAGGCTCCACCAACACAAATAGTCCCAACACAAAAGGAAAACAAGGCTGTTGCCAGGCAACACAAACATTTATGTTTAAAATCCAAGAGTTAACTGGTGAAATTCCCCTCTCGCCACTTGGGCGGTGTTTTTTTTTTTTTCCCGTTCCAAGCTCGGGTCCTCTACCAGAGGTCTGGGAGCTTGAGGGTCCTGCGCAGTATTTTAGCTGTTCCAAGTACTTTTCTGGACTGAGATGTCTGAGGTTCTTCCAGGGATCTGCTGGAGCCATTCCTCCAGTTTGGGGGTTACTGCCCCAAGTGCTCCGATTACCACGGGTACTATTGTCACCTTCATCTTCCAAGTCTTCTCTAGCTCCTCTCTGAGTCCTTGGTATTTCTCAAGTTTCTCATGTTCCTTCTTCCTGATGTTGCCATCACTTGGTATCACCACATCCACCACAACTGCTTTCCTCTGCCCTTTATCAACCACCACAATGTCCGGTTGGTTCACCATTACCATCCTGTCTGTCTGGATCTGGAAGTCCCACAGGATCTTTGCTCGGTCGTTCTCCACCACCTTTGGAGGTGTTTCCCACTTTGACCTTGGGGTTTCCAGCCCATACTCCACACAGATGTTTCTGTATACTATGCCAGCCACTTGGTTTTGACGTTCCATGTATGCTTTCCCTGCCAGCATTTTACACCCTGCTGTTATGTGCTGGATTGTCTCAGATGACTCTTTGAACAGCCTACACCTTGGGTCTTGTCTGGTGTGGTAGATCTGGGCCTCTATCGCTCTGGTGCTTAGAACCTGCTCCTGTGCTGCCAGGATGAGTGTCTCTGTGGTGTCCTGTAGGCCGGCCCTCTCCAGCCATTGGTAGAATTTCTTGAAGTCAGCCACTTCAGTTATGTTCCGGTGGTACATCCCATGTAGGGGCTTGTCCTCCCATGATGGTTCCTCCTCCAGCACCTCCTCATCTTGCCATTGTCTCAGGCATTCACTGAGTACGTCATCCGTTGAGGCCTTGTCCTGGATGTATTTGTGGAGCTTCGATGTTTCATCCTGGATGGTGGCTCTCACGCTCATTAGTCCTCTGCCTCCTTCCTTATGGCGTGCGTACAGTCTCAGGGTGCTGGATTTGGGATGGAACCCACCATCCATGATGAGGAGCTTTCGTGTCTTAACATCTGTATCTCATCCTTTGGCCATCTTATTATTCCCGCAGGGTATCTGATCACTGGCAGGGCGTAACTGTTTATTGCCTTGGACTTGTTCATTCCATGTAGCTGGCTTCTTAGGACTTGCCTCACTCGTTGTAGGTATTTGGCTGTTGCTGCTTCCCTTGTTGCCTGCTCGAGGTTGACATTTGCCTGTGGTATTCCGAGGTACTTGTAACTGTCCTCAATGTCTGCTATTGTTCCCTCTGGGAGTGAGACCCCTTCAGTGTGGACTACCTTGCTTTGTGGCCATCCTACTACATTTTTCAAGCCTGAATGACATCCTGATGTCATTGTTGTAGATCCTGGTGGTGTGGATCAGGGAATCAATGTCCCATTCGCTCTAAGCATACAGCTTGATGTCATCCATGTAGAGGAGGTGGTTGATTGTA
>SSNP01000364.1:231502-242567 GCA_006937955.1 Pachypanchax playfairii
GACTCCTCCATCCATGACCTAGACTCCTCCATCCAGGACCTGGACTCCTCCATCCAGGACCTGGACTTCTCCATCCAGGACCTGGACTCCTCCATCCAGGACCTGGACTCCTCCATCCAGGACCTGGACTCCTCCAACCAGGACCTGTACTCTTCCATCTAGGACCTAGACCCCTCCATCCAGGACCTAGACTCCTCCATCCAGGACCTAGACTCCTCCAACCAGGACCTTAGAATCCTTCATCCAGGACCTAGACTCCTCCATCCAGGACCTTAGACCCCTCCATCCAGGACCTAGACTCCTCTATCCAGGACCTGGAATCCTTCATCCAGGACCTAGACCCCTCCATCCAGGACCTGGACTCCTCTATCCAGGACCTGGAATCCTTCATCCAGGACCTGGACCCTCCAACCAGGACCTGTACTCTTCCATCTAGGACCTAGACCCCTCCATCCAGGACCTAGACTCCTCTATCCAGGACCTGGACTCCTCCATCCTGGACCTGGACTCCTCCATCCATGACCTAGACTCCTCCATCCAGGACCTAGACTCCTCCATCCAGGACCTAGACTCCTCCATCCAGGACCTAGACTCCTCCATCCAGGACCTTAGACTCCTTCATCCAGGACCTAGACTCCTCCATCCAGGACCTAGACTCCTCCATCCAGGACCTGGACCCCTCCATCCAGGACCTGGACTTCTCCATCCAGGACCTGGAATCCTTCATCCAGGACCTGGACCCTCCATCCAGGACCTGGACTCCTCCAACCAGGACCTGTACTCTTCCATCCAGGACCTAGACCCCTCCATCCAGGACCTGGACTCCTCCATCCAGGACCTGGAATCCTCCATCCAGGACCTGGAATCCTTCATCCAGGACCTAGACCCCTCCATCCAGGACCTGGACTCCTCTATCCAGGACCTAGACTCCTCCATCCAGGACCTAGACTCCTCCATCCAGGACCTTAGACTCCTCCATCCAGGACCTAGACTCCTCCATCCAGGACCTAGACTCCTCCATCCAGGACCTAGACTCCTCCATCCAGGACCTTAGAATCCTTCATCCAGGACCTAGACTCCTCCATCCAGGACCTGGACTCCTCCATCCAGGACCTGGACTTCTCCATCCAGGACCTGGACTCCTCCAACCAGGACCTGTACTCTTCCATCTAGGACCTAGACCCCTCCATCCAGGACCTGGACTCCTCCATCCAGGACCTGGACTCCTCCATCCAGGACCTGGAATCCTTCATCCAGGACCTAGACCCCTCCATCCAGGACCTGGACTCCTCCATCCAGGACCTGGAATCCTTCATCCAGGACCTGGACTCCTCCATCCAGGACCTGGACTCCTCCATCCAGGACCTGTACTCTTCCATCTAGGACCTAGACCCCTCCATCCAGGACCTGGACTCCTCCATCCATGACCTAGACTCCTCCATCCAGGACCTGGACTCCTCCATCCAGGACCTAGACTCCTCCATCCAGGACCTGGACTCCTCCAACCAGGACCTGTACTCTTCCATCTAGGACCTAGACCCCTCCATCCAGGACCTGGACTCCTCCATCCATGACCTAGACTCCTCCATCCAGGACCTAGACTCCTCCATCCAGGACCTAGACTCCTCCATCCAGGACCTTAGACTCCTTCATCCAGGACCTAGACTCCTCCATCCAGGACCTAGACTCCTCCATCCAGGACCTGGACTCCTCCATCCAGGACCTGGACTCCTCCATCCAGGACCTGGACTCCTCCATCCAGGACCTAGACTCCTCCATCCAGGACCTGGACTCCTCCATCCAGGACCTGGAATCCTTCATCCAGGACCTAGACCCCTCCATCCAGGACCTGGACTCCTCCATCCAGGACCTGGAATCCTTCATCCAGGACCTGGACTTCTCCATCCAGGACCTGGACTCCTCCAACCAGGACCTGTACTCTTCCATCTAGGACCTAGACCCCTCCATCCAGGACCTGGACTCCTTCATCCAGGACCTGGACCCCTCCATCCAGGACCTGGACTCCTCTATCCTGTCTGTCTTCTATGTCTCATAATGTCTCTTTATATTTACATGTCTGTCTGAAAGGACCAGAACTGATGAGAACCAGACCTTGTGTAACATAGTGGACTAAATAAGCCTGGTTCTGGTTCTGATTTAAGCATGCATGTGGAGCTATTTGTGGTATATAAAGTTTTTAATCTAACCAGTCTGTTGTATGGTGTTCTCCTGCAGAGTCTGACGTTCATAGGAAAGAAGACCACCAGCCTTAAGTTCAAAGAGAAAGCCACGGACCTCGACACTCGAAGCTACAAGTGCCTCCTTCTCGCTCTGGTCAAACTTATTCATGCAGACCCCAAACTCATGCTGCATGTAAGTCTCTGCAGAACTCGTGTTGGAAAGTCTCGTCGGGATGAAACACATTTTATTCATTTCTTTTCTGTAAACTGAAGTCAGTTTATGAATAGTTTTGCTTTGAATGTTTCCTGTTTTTATGTACTCGTGTAAATGAGATCATGGTTTAATATTTGTGATAGAATCCAGTGAAACAAGCTCCAGAGATTCAGAGCAGCACCGCGGAGCTCATCACTGGCCTGGTGCAACTCGTTCCTCTGAACACGACTTCGCAGCTCTCACAAGAAGCCATGGAGGTCAGACCAAACCTTCAGCACGTCTCAACCAATGCTCTTACTGCTTCATTTACTGAAGACCAGTTAAATACATGAACATGTTCAGTTTTTTAAGTCAAGCCTATATACTCTAAATGTAAGACCAGTGTGTAGGGTTTAGTTATGTCAAAGTATAAAACAGTTGATTGAATCCTTCTGAAAAACCAACTGCGCGCTTTAAACATGTAGGACAAACTATGTTGTTGGTAAAAAACTGTCAACGGCTTCCTGTCCATGACTTGCTCTTTCTGTTTTGTCTTCACATCTTCTTTCTTATCACCTTATGATTTTCAGGCTCTGTTAGTTCTGCACCAGCCTGAGACCATAGAGCTGTGGAATCCCGATGCCCCCATAGAGACATTTTGGGACATAAGGTAGGAAACATAGTATCGTTGATAGTCTGTTTATCATCAGAGACTCAGTGACTTTGATCTTCAATTCACACGCAAATACTGTTTCACTCTCATTGTCGGTTATTTTGAAGGTAAATTTTGATGCTTAGCTGACATGTTACTTCTGCTTGTTTTTTTATTTGTCTTTTCACAGTTCACAGGTGCTTTTTCTAATCTGCCGCAAACTCATTGGCCAGCAGTTGAGTGACGGGACAGACGTTTTAAAGTGGCTGAGGGAGATCCTCATCTACAGGAACAAGTTTCTTCTGAAGAACAAGGTGACTTTTACAGTATGCTGTTTTTCGGTCGGTCGGTCGGTCGCACGCACGCACGCACGCACGCACCATCTGTTTTAGTAATGTATAATATTTCATTAGATTTTGTTGGATGTTTTTTCAGGACTGTGCCACTATGGGGGGTGCGATTCCCATCTGTCGGCAGGCACAGACCAAGCTGGAAGTGTGTCTCTACATGTTTCTGTGGAGCCCGGACACTGAAGCTGTGCTGGTGGCCATGTCCTGCTTTCGCCATCTTTGTGAAGAGGCAGATATCCGCAGTGCTGCTGATGAGGTGTCCGTGCAAACGATATTGCCGAACTACGCCACCTTCAGTGAACTGGCCTCTGTCAGCACTCTGATGGGAACAGGTCAGCACCGTTGTTTTATTGGTCTTTCTGTTTCGCACGTAGTTTATTACTGATTCTGTATTCATGGACTTCTTTTAATAGTACAGAAAACTCTGGGAAAAAGTATTTACCCCCTTTCAGATTTCTTCAGTTTTTGCTTTTGTTCACTTAAATGTTTCAGATCATCAAACACATGTTCACTCAGTACAGCTCAGAAGCCAGAGTTCCTGTATGCAGAAATACTCTGATTACTCTGCAGTGGTCAGAGTTCTGGAAAAGTAGAATAAACGATCTCAAACAGCCTCACGTCCTGTCGTGTTCTAAAGATAATCAAGAACCAATAAAATGGGTGACTTCTATCAGTCTGACAGGGTTACAGATACAAAAGCTTTGGAACTCCGGAGAACCAGAGTGAGAGACGTTACCCACACATGAAGAAAACATGGAACAGAGTAGAACCTTCACAGGAACAGCTGAATGACCAAACTTACCCCAAGACCTCATCGTCGACTAATCCAGGAGGTCACAGAAGAACCCAGAACATCTAAAACCTGCAGGCCTCTCTCACCCCAGTTAAGGTCAGAGGTCAGGATGCAACACTACAAAAGAGGCGGGGCTAAAATGGCCTCTATGGGAGAGGTCCAACACCAAACCACTGCTGACCATAAAGAACCCAAAGACCCTTCTTACATGTCCCCAAAACATCTAGATGATCCCAAAGACTTCTGGTAAAATATTCTGAGGGCTGATGAGACAAAAGTAGAGCATTTTGGAAGGTGTGTGTTACATCTACAGTAAAACTAACACTGTGTTTCAGAAGAAGAACATGAGACCAGCAGTCAGACATGGTGGTGGTAGTGTGATGGTCAGGGTCTACTTTGCTGCTTCAGGACCTGGAAGACTGGCTGGAACTGATGGAACCATGAACTCTGATCTCTACATGAAAATCCCAAAGGAAGATGTCTGACCTTCAGCTCAAGAGCACTTGGGTTCTGCAGCAGATCAATGATCTGAAGGACATCAGCAGGTCACCTCTGAATATCTCCAAAGAACTAAATGAAGGGGTTGGATTGACCTGGTCAGAACCTGGACTTAAACCTGACTGAGATCCTGTAGCAGGACCTTAAACAGGCCAATCATGCTGGAAAACCGTCCAGTTGGTCTGAATTGAAACTGATCTGTAAAGTGTTGAGCGTCCGATCAGATAAGACTACAGAAATCCCCTTTTCACTGGGTTATTGTAGCGGTTCTTTGATACGGTCGTTCCTCTCTTTGGTTTCTTTTACGTGATAGTAAAATAGTGAAAGCGCTATACAAATACAGGACATAGTGAGATTCTACCACGGTATTGGCTTTTTTCTATTACTAGGATTTTAATGATTTTTATTCCAATTGAAGGCTATAACACTGTTTCTTACACTTGGGTTTACCAAGATAGGGTACTTATTAGAGTGGAGACTTTTCTCCCTAAGCCTCAGTATTCCTCCCCGCATTATACCACGAACCAAGGAATTTACAGACGTTGTGTCTTATATATCCCTCAAATGTATGTCTTTCTGGATTTAGAGAATCTGGGGCTTACCTTTTATCCTGAAGCCTCGGTTGGAGACAAGGAGTGTAGACAAGCAATATTTTGGTTGGGAAAGAGTCAGTCAGGTCACTGGACTCTTATAACCCTTTTATCATTTTATTACATAGTTATTACAACACAATCCTCCCTTTTCAGGGACTAGGCAGATCGTAGCAACTTTTTTTTATCCCTTTTTGGGGTCCCTGCAAGAGGGTCTGACTGTTTTTCTAACTAAGCTTCCGTATTTAGGGTTCTCCTGAGAAGCTGGAATGCCCAGCTTTCAGGCTGTCTCTGTCTCTTCTCTAACACATCCACCAATATTTATACTCTCTGCACTCTCTCTCAACCCTCTCAAGGTCACTACGTCTAGCTTCAGACAGGATGTAGGTGGTGTTTACGAGAAACGTCCTGCAGCTGCAGGTGGAAAAATGCAGAATGTAAAATCAAGGTCATAAACTCATTCCCCTTTTACTGGGGCAGAAAGAACTAAAAACAACATACAGAAAATTCATTCCCTGCAATAGGGCAAAAGTAAAAAATCAGAATACAGATTGGGCCATCTCAAACACACGCCACCTGTAAGGCACCAGCCGGGTCCTTCAACAAAAGACTCGGACTGAATTCATCCACAGAAACTAGAAAGACTCATCGGATATCACAAACACTTGATGCTGCAGAGAACAACCAGTTATTAGGTTGAGGGGCAGTTACTTTGTCACAGAGCTGTATGAACATCATGTTTATATTTTGAGAAACTGTTGTAGGTGAAGTGTAGTAGCAGATGTTTGGAATTAAACCTCTGAGTGTCAAAGGCTTTTTCTTTCTACCCGTTACCACTAGATAGTCATTGTGTATGGAGTGTGTACATGGGTAGAGAGACAGTATTTATCTATGAGGAGAGAGAGAGAGGTGGCCTCCTTCCATGTTCGCTGTTTTTAGCGATAAACATACTAAAACATAATAATCTGTCACTCTGGCAGCTGCAGGGTTTTTATGTTTACCTTCTTGATTTACTGTACAGAACTTTGGTCAGCTGACATACTGTATGTTAAAGTGCTCTAGAAATAAATTTGACTTGACTACCTGGTCACACTTAACTAAGTAGATCTGAGTATTTTGTGCTCTGCTCTGTTAATGTGACTCTGAACACTTCTTGATTATTTGATTTCAAGCTCATCATCTTCTAATTAAGTGAAGTTGCTGCTCTTTTTTATAATTAATCAGAAATACAAAGTTCTATGTGACTTCTGCACAGTCCAGTTTATTTATTTATTTAGTCTCTTTTCATGGCAATGTCATCAAAAATGCCAAAACAACAATCCAGCAAACATAATAATAACACATTCCATGACAAAAGAACAGGAGTAGGATCAAGAAAACTTTTGTAATTTCCCACCCCTTTCCTACTTTCAAAGAAATACAATCAAAATAAACCACCCAGCCGATGAGCGTAAACAATAAAACAACCCAGACCAAATACAATTGATTTACAACACCAATATCATTATCATTATTGCAATCTTAAGTTCTGCCCACACCATGTGGATACACAATTTTCACTATAATTTTAATAATTTTAAATTGGAAAAAATGTGAACATTTTAAATAGTTTTCTAAAGAGTTCTAATGTTTCACACCAGATACTGAAACACACATTTGTTTGAGGGTATTTCCAGCAAAGGTTGGTTTAAAATCATTATTTCTTGTTTCTTGTCTCATTATTTACAATAAAAAGGGTTTGGAGTCCATGTGGTAAAAACCAAGTCCTTCAATTTGAGTAGTCCTGAACTCAAAAACAGTTTTGTGGTGTGTTTTCTGGGAGCCACTCCATTAATTATAGCTTTTTGCAGAATAAACAACGGCATCAATTTAGTAACATAAGAATTCCCCCATATCTCCAAACAATACATTGAAAATGGCAAAATAAAAGAACAATACAAAATTCTCATTGCCTTGTAATTTAACATAAACTTTACTTTGCTCAAAACAGCAACATTTCTACAAATTTTATTTCTAACATAGGCTATGTGTGATTTCCATTTAAAATTTTCATCAATGTTTACTCCTAAAAGCCTAAATTCTGTCACTCTCTCAATACTTACCCCACTTAAAGTCAATTTAACAACTTCAAGACGTTTTTGATTTGAAAACAATATAAATTTTGTTTTTCTTAAGTTTAATGACAATTTAATTTTACTAAACCATTTCTGAAGTACGACCATTTCTTGTTCAATACTTTTCATCAATGTTTTTAGATTTTTCCCTGATACAAAAAAAAAAGTTTCATTTGCTGCAAGAACAAATTTTAAAATCATTGAGCACAGAGGTCTTTAATATATAAATTAAATCATTTTGGTCCCAACACAGAACCTTGAGGGACTCCACACTGCATTGTTTCCAAATTAGATTTGTGGCCTATATACTCTACATATTGTCTATTTTCTAAGTAACTACTAATCCATTTTAATACTACACCTCTAATCCGTATATCTGTAATTTAGATATCAAAATGCCATGGTCAATAAGATCAAAGGCCTTTTTAAGATCAATAAAAACTCCTACTGATTTTTGTTTCCCAATTCACGAGTGATGTCCTCTGTGATTTTCATCAAAGCCATAGCTGTTGAGCGGTGCTACGAAACCCATACTGATTATCATGTAACAAGGAATGTTTTTCAAGAAAACAATCAATTTTTTTAACAAAAAGCGTCTCCAAAATTTTTGAAAATTGAGAAAGCAAGGATATAGGCCTATAATTTGTGAGACTATAACTATCCGCAGGTTTAAAAAGAGGAATAACCTTAGCTATCTTCCTTTTATCTGGAATGAAAACCTGTATTAAAAGAAACATTTATTATATATGTTAATGGTTTAATTATGCAACATATAGTTTCTTTAATAATATAAATATCTGAGCCATCACTGTCGCATGAACGTTAACTTTTTAATTTAGAAACGATGGAAATAATTTCACTCTCACTAACTTCATCCAAAAAAAGGGATCGCATAATTCTGCTTTCACCTGTCCAGCTTTTATTTTCATCCTGTTGTGGTATCAATTTGGAAAGATTTGGGCCAACATTGACAAAAAATGACTTAAATTCTTCAGCCATTTTTTCACTTTTTATCTCAATGTTCTGTTCATACATGACCTCCCTTAGGATTTTCCACATTCCTTTGACATTACGTTTGTTTTCCATTAACAGGTTTGTATAATAATCTTTCTTTGCACGCCTCGTTACAGTTATTAGCTTATTTTTATAGGCTTTATATTTTTTCTCTGCATTTACTGTCCAATATATTACAAAGTCCCGATAAAGCTTATTTTTCTTTTTTCCAAGATTTCAATATACCCTTCACCATCCCAGGTTTATTACTTCTTGCTTTATCATTCAATATTTTTGTTGGGCAATTTTTAATTATATAACCAGAGATACTTTCCTAAAAATAATTCATAAGCCTCGTTTACATTTTTGAGCTATAAACATTGTCCCATTGTTCTGTCATAAGATCATCCTGAAATGTATTTAATCCTTTCTCAGTTCTTAACCGGATAACTTTACTGAAAATTTCTTTATTTATATATATTAAACTCTTTCTGTCTAATATATAGATATATCGTTTGTATTTGAAAATAAATTGGACTCAGAATCCAGTCCATCTAGGTCATAGACACGACCTTCGAGGTTTCCAGCTTGTGTAAAGACTCTGCGAACATTACACTCAATTTGGCAAATTAACGCTTGCCATAATGTAATCTCAACATACCTTATTTATCACCTGTCTTGTTTTCATAACTGTCCAAGGACAGGCGAAGTCGGATATTAAGCTGCTCACGAAAGCTTTTCAATGAACTCAATCATTTTGCCACCTTACAACCAAGCAGAGTTCAGCTTTAACCCAACTTTGTATTGAAATCTTTTTTATTTGTGCAGACGTTGACATATTCACGTGGTGTTTCAGGTTTCATTCCTTCCTAGTTGGAGGATAAATCGCTCTTAGTGGAACTATTTTACGATTGAAATTGTTACAGAATATAGAGATCGTAGATTTAGGAGCCAGAGTGCTGCTTTTATGAACAATTGCTGCCCGTTTTCATTTTTTTTTTTTTTTTTTTGGGCAGGTCGATCAACTTTACAGAAACGTGTGATGGCCTTGTTAAGAAGAATCGAGCATCCCACACCAGGAAACATTGAGGTACCACTCAGTCCTTTACTTTCAGTGGGTTCTTCTCTCTGTTTCCTTATTTTATATGATGCAATTATTTGATCTCTTTTGATTAATTTTATTGTTTGGTGCTGGTACTTACATTAAACAACAAAAATAGCATTTAAGATTATCCTAATAATTCAAATAGTTAACACTTTACATTTTAGTTTGTTGAAAAAGTTTGTGAAAACTGGTTGCTGCTGAAATATTTGGTTTTGTGGAAGGTCAGATTTCAAAATCAAATCAAAAATACTTTATTAATCCCCAAAGGGAAATTAAGTGTTGTTGTAGCTCAGTTCTTCTTCAGGGAGCCATTGTAGAGGGTTCTAGCTGTAGACAGGAAGGATCTCTTGTAGAAGGTTCTAGCTGTAGACGGGAAGGATCTCTTGTAGAGGGTTCTAGCTGTAGACAGGAAGGATCTCCTGTAGAGGGTTCTAGCTGTAGACAGGAAGGATCTCCTGTAGAGGGTTCTAGCTGTAGACGGGAAGGATCTCCTGTAGAGGGTTCTAGCTGTAGACGGGAAGGATCTCCTGTAGAGGGTTCTAGCTGTTGCCAGGAAGGATCTCCTGTAGAGGGTTCTAGCGATAGACATGAAGGATCTCCTGTAGAGGGTTCTAGCTGTAGACAGGAAGGATCTCCCGTAGAGGGTTCTAGCTGTAGACAGGAAGGATCTCCTGTAGAGGGGTCTAACTGTGGACAGGAAGGATCTCCCGTAGAGGGTTCTAGCTGTAGACAGAAAGGATCTCCTGTAGAGGGTTCTAGCTGTAGACGGGAAGGATCTCTTGTAGAGGGTTCTAGCTATAGACAGGAAGGATCTCCTGTAGAGAGTTCTATCTGTAGACAGGAAGGATCTCCTGTAGAGGGTTCTAGCTGAGACAGGAAGGATCTCCCGTAGAGGGTTCTAACTGTGGACAGGAAGGATCTCCCGTAGAGGGTTCTAGCTGTAGACAGGAAGGATCTCCCGTAGAGGGTTCTAGCTGTAGACAGGAAGGATCTCCTGTAGAGGGTTCTAGCTGTAGACGGGAAGGATCTCTTGTAGAGGGTTCTAGCTGTGGACAGGAAGGATCTCCTGTAGAGGGTTCTAGCTGTAGACAGGAAGGATCTCCCGTAGAGGGTTCTAACTGTGGACAGGAAGGATCTCCCGTAGAGGGTTCTAGCTGTAGACAGGAAGGATCTCCTGTAGAGGGTTCTAGCTGTGGACGGGAAGGATCTCCTGTAGAGGGTTCTAGCTGTAGACAGGAAGGATCTCCTGTAGAGGGTTCTAGCTGTAGACAGGAAGGATCTCCCGTAGAGGGTTCTAGCTGTAGACGGGAAGGATCTCTTGTAGAGGGTTCTAGCTGTAGACGGGAAGGATTTCCTGTAGAGGGTTCTAGCTGTGGACGGGAAGGATCTCTTGTAGAGGGTTCTAGCTGTAGACGGGAAGGATCTCTTGTAGAGGGTTCTAGCTGTGGACAGGAAGGATCTCCTGTAGAGGGTTCTAACTGTGGACGGGAAGGATCTCCTGTAGAGGGTTCTAGATGTAGACAGGAAGGATCTCCTGTAGAGGGTTCTAGCTGTGGACAGGAAGGATCTCCCGTAGAGGGTTCTAGCTGTAGACAGG
>SSNP01000365.1:0-51601 GCA_006937955.1 Pachypanchax playfairii
AAAAAGTTCTATTTTGGTTTCATCTGACCATATGATGTTCTCCCAATCCTCTTCTGGATCATCCAAATGCTCTCTAGCAAACCGCAGACGGGCCTGGACGTGTCCTGGCTTCAGCAGGGGGACACGTCTGGCACTGCAGGATTTGAGTCCCTGGCGGCGTAGTGTGTTACTGATGGTAGCCTTTGTTACTTTGGTCCCAGCTCTCTGCAGGTCATTCACTAGGTCCCTCCGTGTGGTTCTGGGATTTTTGCTCACCGTTCTTGTGATCATTTTGACCCCACGGGGTGAGATCTTGCGTGGAGCCCCAGATCGAGGGAGATTATCAGTGGTCTTGTATGTCTTCCATTTTCTAATAATTGCTCCCACAGTTGATTTCTTCACACCAAGCTGCTTACCTATTGCAGATTCAGTCTTCCCAGCCTGGTGAAGGTCTACAATTTTGTTTCTGGTCTCCTTTGACAGCTCTTTGGTCTTGGCCATAGTGGAGTTTGGAGCGTGACTGTTTGAGGTTGTGGACAGGTGTCTTTTATACTGATAACAAGTTCACACAGGTGCCATTAATACAGGTAACAAGTGGAGGACCGAGGAGCCTCTTAAAGAAGTTACAGGTCTGTGAAAGCCAGAAATCTTACTTGTTTGTAGGTGACCAAATACTTATTTTCCACCATAATTTGCAAATAAATTCTTTAAAAATCAGACAATGTGATTTTCTGGATTTTTTTTCCTCATTTTGTCTCTCATAGTTGAGGTATACCTATGATGAAAATTACAGGCCTCTCTGATCTTTTTAAGTGGGAAAACTTACACAATTGGTGGCTGACTAAATACTTTTTTGCCCCACTGTAGTCAATTTGAAGCTTTGCAGGGAAACGCGGAGAGCACTTAGCACCAGCTTCAGTTAGCTGCCTCCTCATGCCAGCAAAGGCCTGCCGCTGTGGTTAGACCTCCACAGTGTAGTCAGGGAAAATGGAAACTCTGGCCCCATGGTAGTACAATGGTGCTTTTAGCTGGCTGAGACGTAGTATATCGATCACATCCCGGTCATTGTGGACTTTAGCAATGATGATCCGTGGCCATTAATTAGCCTGTGGCTTCGGTCTCAAGCTACAGGGGGCCCGGTCTATTTTTATTGGCCTTCCAAAGTTCTCTCTCCCCAAAAGCTCTGGGATTAGATTAACGACAAAATCGTTAGGGCTGCCTTTCTCTTCCCCTTCTTTAACGCCGACAATCCTCAGGTTGAGTCTACGAGAGCGTGCCTCCAGATCACCGACTTTAGCCTTGAGGAGAGAGTTAGCCACCTTAAGCTCTTTACAAGATGCTTCCAGTGATGATAACTGGCTATCACTAGCAGACATACAGCGGGGAAAATAAGTATTTAACACGTCAACATTTCTCTCAAAAAACATATTTCTAATCAAGCTATTTACATGAAATTTTCACCTGATGTCGGCATCAACCCAAGTAATGCACACATAGAAAGAAATCCAAACATTTATGTCCATAAATTAAGTTATGTGTAATAAAGTGAAATGGCACAGGGAATAAGTATTGAACACATGAAGAAAAGGAGGGGTAAAAAGGTCTGGCAAGCCAAAAAACCTGTTAACCTGTCCCCTATTAGTGCAAAGTAATATCAGCTGGTGTAGTCCTGATTGATGCCTTTTAAAAAGGTTTCTCACCAGCAAGGTGTTAGACAAGAAGCATTGCATGATGGGTAAAAGCAAAGAGCTGTCCAAAGACCTACGCAACCTTATTGTTGCAAAACACACTGAAGGCATTGGTTACAGGCGCATTTCTAAACTTCTGAAAGTTCCAGTGAGTACCATTGGGGCCATCATCCGGAAGTGGAAAGAACACGGCATTACCATAAACCAGTCACGGCCAGGTGCTCCTGAACAGAACAATCATCAGAAGGGTTCTCCAAAAGCCCAGGACCACTCGTGGAGAGCTTCAGAAAGACCTGGAATCAGCAGGTACCGTTGTTTCAAAGACAACAACAAGTAATGCACTCAACCGCCATGGCCTCCATGCACGCACACCACGCAAGACTCCATTTTTGAAGAAGAAGCATGTTGAAGCTCGTTTGGAGTTTGCGACACAACATTTGGATAAACCCATGACATTCTGGGAGAACATACTCTGGTCAGATGAGACCAAAATTGAACTCTTCGGATGTCATAAGACACAACATGTTTGGAGGAAAAATGGCACCGCACATCACCTCCAAAACACCATATCAACAGTCAAGTTTGGAGGTGGAAGCATCATGGTGTGGGGCTGTTTTTCAGCATGTGGTACTGGTAGACTTCATATCATTGAAGGAATATTGACTGGAGAAAAGTATCGACACATTCTTGATCAGAATCTGCTGTCATCTGCCAGGCTGCTGAAGATGAAAAGAGGGTGGATCTTTCAGCAAGACAACGATCCCAAGCACACAGCCAAGGTAACACTCAACTGGTTGAAGAAAAAGAAAATAAAGCTGCTAGAATGGCCCAGTCAATCACCAGACTTGAATCCAATTGAAAATCTTTGGAAAGAACTGAAGATCCGGGTTCACAGAAGAGACCCCCGGAACCTTGAAGATTTGAAGGCAGTTTGTGTGGATGAATGGGCCAAAATCACACCTGAGCAATGTATTCGACTCGTTTCTCCATACAGGAGGTGTCTTGAGGCTGTAATCACCAACAAAGGTTTTTGCACTAAGTATTAAATAAATTTCAGTAAGCGTGTTCAATACTTATTCCCTGTGCCATTTCACTTTATTACACATAACTTAATTTATGGACATAAATGTTTGGATTTCTTTCTATGTGTGCATTACTTGGGTTGATGCCGACATCTGGTGAAAATTTCATGTAAATAGCTCGATTAGAAATATGTTTTTTGAGAGAAATGTTGACGTGTTCAATACTTATTTTCCCCGCTGTAGGTTCATCAGAGTCTTCAATTTCAAGATACTTCTTCTGGAGCGATGATAATGTAGCTTCAAGTGCATCATGACGGCCCTCCACAGACTTTTTTAACCCATCCACGAGTGAGGGGATTTTGGAAAGCTCTGCTCCATGGTTAGCAATAGCCGTTAATATAGCCTCATTGCCTGCGGCCGACTGGCTCGTCTTGGATGTAGCCCTCTTTCTTCGACATATTTACACAAAAAAACTTCCAGCAATCTGCGACACAGATTTTTTTAAAAGTATCCAGCTCAGAATAAACTTAAAAAAGTGCAACTTTATGAGTGAGGTGGAATGGAGCACACAGGAAACATGTCTACTCCATCGCTGCAGATGAGCGTCCCCTCTCCAGAACATTCTTAACAAACTCCTCTTTCAAGACAATTCCTACTTCGTTCCTTTTCCTATCAGCAACATGAATGAACAACTTAACCCTGTACCCTGTAACCCTTCTGATTATTTGGAAATGAGATGTTTACAAATCCTTAGAACAAAATTCACAAACTTTTTTGCTGTATCATGGTATTTATTTACTCTGTCAGTAACTGCAAGTGACAGCCTGTCCACAATAAAAACTTGACAGGACTGTCTTAGAGATGTCCAATCATGGATGCGCGCTAACTTCTTAAACTTAAAACAACAATAAAACAGAAATTGTGGTCTTTGGGAAAACTAACCCCCTGAATGGTCAGGACATTGGGATCAGCCCTTTGTCCTCCTACTGCCGCTCATCTGTGAGAAACCTTGGAGTGATTGTGGATCCCCTCTTCAAATTTGATAAACAGAACACTGCGGTTACAAAGTTGATTTTGAAAAGGCAATACATGCCTTTGTGACCACACGTTTGGACTATTGTAATTCTCTATACATCGGGTTAGACCAGGCCTCTCTTCAGAGATTGCAGAGTGTCCAAAATGCTGCGGCTCGCCTCCTTACCAGAACCAAATGCTGGGAGCATATCAGTCCTGTCCTGTGCACCTTGCACTGGCTCCCTGTCAGCTTTCATGTCCAATTTAAAATACTGTTGTTTATTTTTAAATGTTTGAACTCTGTTGTTCCTTCTTATTTAACTGAGCTCCTGCAGCCTTATGCCCCGTCCAGGTCCCTGAGGTCTGCTGATCAACTCTTACTGGCTGTGCCTAAAGCCAGGCTCAAATCTAGAGGAGACAGAGCCTTTTCTATGGCAGCTCCTAAGCTATGGAACAGACTACCTCTGTCAGTCAGGTCCTCTCAGTCTTTAGGACAGTTTAAGTCTCAACTAAAGACTCACCTCTTCTCCCTGGCTTTTAAAAAGTAGTTGATCAGGATGTCTTGAGCTGTTGCAATATTTGAGTGTTTTACTATTGTGATGCATTGTTGACTGTTTTAATGCATTGATGGAAAGCACTTTGGTCAACTGTGGTTGTTTTTAAATGTGCTATACAAATAAACTTGAATTTATAATAGATTTTTTGTATCGCATTTATTACATTGGCCGTTTTTACGGTTTAATTGTAATGTAAAAAATGAGTTAATAATAATGCATTCATTTATATAATAATGATGATTTAACCTGAAAAAAAAAGGCAAGTGGATCATTTACTGGGAGCAACCATGTTAGAAAAGATCAAAACTATGTAGCAAATATGATACAAGTGGCATTATGGGGTTAAATTCTTCTCCTAGGCTCATGGTCTTGCTACCGTTCCATCTTGTCTATTGGACAAAGGCTATTCCTCAGGTCAACCAAATCTCTAGCTTTTCCTGTCATACTCCCTACATTCAAAGTCCCTACACTGTAAACCCATAAGTTTAGCTAACTCCTAAGAAATCTGTGCACTAAACTCAAAACCAGCTGATGAATCAACAAAATGCTTAATTTTTAAGTTCTCATAACAATTTTAAGTTCTTTTTTAATTTGATGTGACTCAATTTTTCTGAGTGAACGTTTGCGTCTCAAAACGTTTAAGTGAGCGGGCGTACATAACGTATCGTCCGACGTCCTCAACGTCACAACTTTTCAGGCTTGAAATTCCAAATGAAAAAATGGCTACCGTTTGGCGACCGAGAGGATATTTGGAGGAAAACTTTTAACTTTTTTACTCTGGGTAAGTTACAAAACTCAAGAGAACGTAAATATATTCGCAAGATTTCGAAATTGATGAGCTGCTAAATGTTTGTCAAATGGTTGAAATAAGATGGCAATCAAAGCCTTAGACGTTTGAGGACGTTATGAGAAAGTTTGAAGCTAATATTAGCATGCTACCGAAAGTTATGATGAACTTTGTTGAATGTTTTATGAACTCGAAGGGAAAATGGATTTATAGACAGAAGACTTGCTTTAGACGAAATAATTTGATGGAGTACATTATTTGGACCTTTGTCAGTGTAAAAAGATCATTTTTGATGGAGAACAATTGGATTTCTGAGTCATACAAGGACATAAACGGTAAGATTGTTTTTTTTTGTTTTTAATCAAGTGGTTTGCCAAAAACGCTCATTGTGTCAAAAGCTTTAATTATACCGTTCATTGGCATACATCATTGGAATCACAAGACTTTAAGCTTTCAAACAATGTGTAACATGTTTAGATCCTCTGAACACCTGACGATGTTACACTACAAAGGAAAAAAAAAAACAGTGGGGCCCGCCAGCGGGCCAAGTATCGCGAAGGGATTCAATAGTTTCTACATAATGCCAGTTTCTCTCTTGCTTAAATAATGTAAACATTAGCCATGAGTATTTTCATAATAAATGAAAAAAAGGAAAACTGAGAAGTATCCTTTAAATAATATTCAAAGTTGAGAGGTATTCATAAGGGGATTTGTCCATGTGCTAGTTCATAAAATAAGCCGATGGAGCCGATATTGAGGAAACGTCCGTGGCAATGGTCCTAGATGACAGGACACCCAGATACCCTACCCCTCTGGGGCAGACACGGACAAAATGTCTGGTCCCGTAAGTGTCCGCTATGGCGAAGATTCACTGTATTGACATAAACCAACAATTTCTAGGAGAAAATCATTTTTAACTGATAAAGCAAAACTAGAGCTTTTAGTTGTGAACATCACATCAGCTAGCTCTATGTTTGAACTAATATGAATCACATGAATGATGTCTGGTATATGGATATGGATGATTGCAAACTACCTAAAAATTACCTAAACTTTAGTGGGAAAATACAAAAAACTGTCACGACTAGTATCTTACAGGCTGGTAGGACCCAAATGCAGGAAGCAGAGAGCAAGCATGAAGTTGTACATGAATGGGTTTAATGATAACAGAATGAGGGCTGACAGGACAGCGAGAGTTACATGAATGGTGAGATGAAGATGTAGATCCAAACTAGAGTAACACAACATAATCCCTGAACAAAGACAAACGGACCTGAATCCCCTTAAATAACAAAGAGAACTGAAAACACAACTCAAAACACCTGGGAACAATCAAGGGAAACACTGGGAGGTAAAACACACAGGAACTAAACAGGAAGTGAACATACCAGACATAAAGAGACCTGATGACAACAGAGGAGAAACAGGAAATACAATAGATAACAAAATAAAAGCGAAACCGGGAACACAGGCACACTACAACCAAAGTAAAACATGGAACCATAACAGGACACAGGAAACAGCAGAGCTAAACTAGAGGGAAACCAGGAGGGAGAAAACTAAGGCTAAAATAATCCCATGAACTGAACCAACCCCATAACCAAACCCAGGAGAGAAAGAAAACCCACAGAAACTCAACCCACAAAACTGGAACCAAAACCCCAAAACCTAACAAAAACAGATATATGTCAATGCAAGGCTTACCTCTTCCATTCTGTAAGACTCAAACACATACAAGTATCTCCCTGGTCTCCCTACCAATCTAAGAGAAAAAAAAATTAGTACCATTCAAATGATGATAAACAAATGACTGAAAAGATAACAAAAATGAAACTTGATATAACTAACCTTCCTCTGAAAAAAGCAACGTAGATAATTGGAGTAAAAGCATTGACAAACTTGAGAATGAAGGTTTTAAAAATGAGCCGTTCTTCAAAACTCTGTTCAGTTTTTGGTGCCTCTAAAAATAAAAAAAATATATATATTTTTTTTATGAAAAGTTCTACAGTATTGACCGAAGCAAAATGGAACACCATGCAAATGTGACTTAGTTTCCCCAAGGCCAGAATTCATTTAATACATTTTTTCCTTTTAATTTTTTTCAATTTCCCTAACTTTAAAAGGTTGTTGTTAAAAAATGATTTTGGTATCTATTTTGTGCCAATATCAAACCCTTCTATAAATCTTAGAAGGTATTTCTAGAATTGCCGGAAAACTGGAGACTCCTTTTAACTCCTCCAAAACCAAAATAGTTTCACATAATGATTTATCACTGTCAAAATTCTTTATAAATCATACAATGTAATTTCCTGGCTTTTTTTCAGATTCTGCCTCTCGCAATTGATATCACTCATCTTTTTAAGTTAAGTAACTTGCGCAATTGGTGGCTGTACAAATAATATTTCACCCCATTGCATGCTTGTGTCATGATTTACTCATGATTTACCTTGAAGACATACTTTTCAAAGGCAGTAAATATAGGTGCAAAATCAGAAGCAGCAAACAGTTTCAGGTTTGATAAATCACACTGCACCTGGAATGCCAGCTTTTTTGCATGTTTTCCACCCAATTTTTTATGCGTCTTCTGACAGAAAGGCCCACATTGCATCGCTAAAATGATTTTACACATCTAGCGGCAGGTTTAACAGGTGCAGTTTTACCTGTGCACCAATAGTAAATCACCTTCTGCTTGTTTTTGTTTCCCAAGATGGTGCCGAGTATGGCTGCCTCGTTGCGAGCTCTCTCAAACAATAGTTGGTTTTTGTGTTTAATTCTACTTTTATTTCACTTCTTAACCAGTAACATGCTCTGTCTCTTTGTGTACGACCGACAAACTTTATTGGACATAAAAGATGGTCTCTCCTACCATTTTCCGGAACTTTAGTTTTGCAACACTGATCCTATGTTTGCAAACCCACCATTCATCTCGTCTGAGACTCCTTTGTTCTGGGTCCCTGGAGCCCACAAACGCAAACGCAAAGGCAGAAGATCCGGCATTCTGGTTCGACTGAGATGGCGCACTAACAGACCACCGCTCCCCAGCTTATTACTGACTAACGTGCAGTCTCTGGAGAACAAGCTGTGTGAACTTCGAGCACGAATCCGCTATTCATTTCCCGGGGTTCTCTGTGCACCGTGCGCACAGGTCACAGGAGCTAACTGGGAAGAGCAGAGGCGGTGGTGTGTGCTTCATGATCAACAACAGCTGGTGTGATTGTGTGAACATGCACCCGATAAAGTCCTTCTGCTCACTGGACCTGGAGTACCTTATGATTATGTGTCGGCCATTCTTGCTACCGAGGGAATTTACAGCAGTCATTATTACGGCTGTTTACATTCCCCCACAAGCCGACACCAACTGAGCACTCAGGGAACTGTACAGCACGATCAGCACGCAGGAAACCAAGCATCCAGAGGCGGCATTTATCATGACCGGGGATTTCAACAACGCAAACTTGAAGAAAGTTTTACCCAAACTCACCCAGCACATTCACTTCAACACACGGGGGGAGCGGCTGCTCGACCACTGTTATACTTCCTTCCGGGATGGGTACAAAGCCCTCCCCCGCGCCCCATTCGGCTGATCAGATCATCGCTCGATTCTGCTCCTGCCGGCCTACAGGCAGAAGCTGAAACAAGAAGCTCCAACCCTGAGGATGATGCACTGTTGGTCGGACCAATCAGAGTCCATGTTACAGGATTGTTTTGATCACGCAGACTGGGACATGTTTCGCATGGCTGCTGACGGCATCAATGAGTACACAGACTCAGTCTGCGGATTTATCAGGAAATGCGTAGATGATGTTGTCCCGTCCAAAACAATGTGGTTCGTACGGCTCTGGCGGAATGCAACACTGCTTTTGCCTCCTCAAACACATCGGACTATAAACATGCAAGTTACCAACTTCGGAAAACAATCAAATCAGCGAAACGGGAGTACAGGGACAGAGTGGAATGACAGTTTGACAATCCTCAGAGAAAGTGGCAGGGACTAAACACAATCACAGACTTCAGAGGGAAAACCAGCACACCACAGACCACAGCCTCTCTGTGTGAGGATCTAAACACATTCTACTCTAGATTTGACATAGTGTACCACGAGACCGGACAGCATTCACATCACAGATTATGTCAGTGCGCACACTGTGTCTGAGGAGGATGTGTGGAAGTGCTTCAGACAGGTGAACGCACGCAAAGCTGCTGGTTCTGACGGAATCCCCGGTCATGTCCTTAAATCATGCGCGACTCAGCTGGCTGGAGTGTATATATATATATACACTCACCGGCCACTTTATTAGGTACACCTGTCCAACTGCTCGTTAACACTTAATTTCTAATCAGCCAATCACATGGCGGCAACTCAGTGCATTTAGGCATGTACACATGGTCAAGACAATCTCCTGCAGTTCAAACCGAGCATCAGTATGGGGAAGAAAGGTGATTTGAGTGACTTTGAACGTGGCATGGTTGTTGGTGCCAGAATGGCTGGTCTGAGTATTTCAGAAACTGCTGATCTACTGGGATTTTCACGCACAACCATCTCTAGGGTTTACAGAGAATGGTCCGAAAAAGAAAAAATATCCAGTGAGCGGCAGTTCTGTGGGCGGAAATGCCTTGTTGATGCCAGAGGTCAGAGGAGAATGGCCAGACTGGTTGGAGCTGATAGAAAGGCAACAGTGACTCAAATAACCACTCGTTACAACCAAGGTAGGCAGAAGAGCATCTCTGAACGCACAGTACGTCAAACTTTGAGGCAGATGGGCTACAGCAGCAGAAGACCACGCCGGGTGCCACTCCTTTCAGCTAAGAACAGGAAACTGAGGCTACAATTTGCACAAGCTCATCGAAATTGGACAATAGAAGATTGGAAAAACGTTGCCTGGTCTGATGAGTCTCGATTTCTGCTGCGACATTCGGATGGTAGGGTCAGAATTTGGCGTCAACAACATGAAAGCATGGATCCATCCTGCCTTGTATCAACGGTTCATGCTGGTGGTGGTGGTGGTGTAATGGTGTGGGGAATATTTTCTTGGCACTCTTTGGGCCCCTTGGTACCAATTGAGCATCGTTACAACGCCACAGCCTACCTGAGTATTGTTGCTGACCATGTCCATCCCTTTATGACCACAATGTACCCAACTTCTGATGGCTACTTTCAGCAGGATAATGCGCCGTGTCATAAAGCTGGAATCATCTCGGACTGGTTTCTTGAACATGACAATGAGTTCACTGTACTCAAATGGCCTCCACGGTCACCAGATCTCAATCCAATAGAGCATCTTTGGGATGTGGTGGAACGGGAGATTCGCATCATGGATGTGCAGCCGACAAATCTGCGCCAACTGTGTGATGCCATCATGTCAATATGGACCAAACTCTCTGAGGAATGCTTCCAGCACCTTGTTGAATCTATGCCACGAAGAATTGAGGCAGTTCTGAAGGCAAAAGGGGGTCCAACCCGTTACTAGCATGGTGTACCTAATAAAGTGGCCGGTGAGTATATATATATATATATATACTAATGTTCATTCACTCCTATATTTTGTAGCTATATCCATACCATTCATTGCACAATTTTTTAATATTGTTTATTCTTATATTTTATTCTTTATATATTTCCTTATTTCTTGTATTGTAAACCACTATTGCTTGTAAAGCTTGCACATAAGAATTTCACTCACATGTACAGTACCAGCGTACCAGTAATGGGATTTGACAATAAAAGTGATTTGATTTTAACAACCACAAACCTTTTGAGAAATCAGGCCCTAAAGCTCCTCAAGCAATGATTGATATACTGCCAGTTTTGTAAGGGGCTCACAGAAAAAAAGTGCATGCAGTAACAAACTTAATTTGAGTTATATCCTATGCCCCCCAATAAAGCATTGTTTCTATCAATTCAGGTGTTGTATTAGGTTGTATAAGGCAGCATAAGTAGAGAGAGTGTGCAATTCCTTTCACTTCACTTACCTAAAACAGTAAGCCATCGTGCCACAGCCCCGTATACCTCATCCAGAATGAGGATAACAACAAGGTTGATGATGGCTGCAGTAGTTTTAACTGTCACTTGGACGTGGTTTCTTGAGGGTGGACTAGAGCTCATATAAAGAGCAGCTTTGGTCGAGACTCGGTAAAGGATTACACCAAATACAATGGCAAATGTAATGCCAATCTGACAGTAAAGGATTACAGGAGAAAAGCACAGAAAAAATACAATGAGAGGTGATAATTGCACCACTCTTTATAAAAGGGGAATTTATAGGTAAACAATCGAGAATGACTTACCATTAAGAGCATCATGGCAATATTTGTCATGTAAGCAGGAAGGCGATCTCCACATGTGAGCTTTTCAGTCTAAAACAAGAAAATTATGTTACTTCCATGTGCAGTCTAAGAGCAACAGTAACACACTATAGTTAACATATTTAGCTAAACTGCATTTAATAGCATGTGTCTCTTTTGTTGATACAAACTAAATTAACTGTTTGATTTTCAAGTGTCAATAAAATTTCAGCAGTTTACATCAACCTGGCATTTTATTGTACAATCACACATTTAGCATTTATTTTCTTTTTTTATCAGTTGAGTTTGTATTTAAGTTAGTTCTCCTCAGTTGGTCTTTGTTCCGGGATTACACGTTGGACCTGCTTGTTTGGACATTTGTCTCCACTCATCTCCTCATCCGTGTGTGTTTCACTGCTCCGCCAACATTTATCTTTTGTTTTCATTAAAGGACTCTTTATTATGGAATCTAGCCTTTTGCTTGCTCCCTACACTTGGGTCCTAAACCACTCAAAAGGGCAAGTCATGTCAAGAGGTTCCAAATGTCTTCTGTTCCAGTCCGCCAGAGGGTCCAGACATCTTCTATTCGCCCGAGGGTCCAGTCGTCTCCTGTTTGCCCAAGGGTCCAGCAGAATGCTCCAGTCCTCCAGGATTTAAACTCCCAGGCCGCCCACCAGAACCTTGGCGCCTCTCTTCGCTGCTCCCAGACCTCCGTCCTAACTCACAGCTGCTTGGCCGACCACCAAAACTCAGCAGCGGCCAGCCACCAAGGCTCCTCGGCCACCACTCTCTTGGTCTTCGCCGAGGTCATCCCTACGGCCGCCTCCCAGGTCTTTGCCACGACCGTCTCCCTGGCCGACCCCCAGATCTCTGCAGTGGCCGTATTCCAGTTCTCCGCTGTGGCTGTGCTACAGGCCGCCCTCCAGACCTTCGCCGCTGCCGGGCTCCAGGCCACCCTCCAGCTCTTCGGAGCAGCTGTCTTCCAGGCCCTGAATATTCCATGCTGCCTTCCTGCTCTCCACAGCGACCATTCGTCAGGTTTCCCTCTAAATCTTGGCAGCTGCCATGCTCCAGGCCGCCCTCCAGACCTCTGCATCTGCCGCCTTCCAGGCCTCCGCATCAGCTGCCTTCCAGATCTCTGCATCAGCCGCCTTCCTCCCAGGACTCTGCCTCAGCAGCAAGTTTGCAAACTAATGTTTGATTTCTAAAGTATTATTCTCAATTCTAACAATTTAAGGTGTGAGTGTGTGCATGGATGGTTGTTTGCCTTGTATGTTTCAGTTTAGTCCCTGAATGAACTGACACCTGACAAGAACATACAGTACCTCTCCTCTCGTCCACTGATATCTAGAGATAGGCACCGATCCCCCATCACCCTGAGCAGGATAATTTGGAAACAGATAATGGACAAATGGAAGTATAATTAAATTCAATACACAACACAGTATTAATGTGGAAAATAGGCATACAGAAATTCAGCATGTTTGATTACCTTATGATGTGATTGTTGTTCTTTTTTCAAATACTTCTGCTTTACTCTGAACTCATAGTCAGCCCTGGGATGATCCTGTGATGACAGCAACAGCATCAAATTATTTACATATTTGTCTTTTTTCTGTTAATGTTTTTATGTCAAACAGATTGAGTCTTTGAAACAAATTGAAAAACTGTAGATGATATTTGTTTTTTAAGTTGTGAGTATGCTAGTAGTAATTAATATTAGTACCAGTACCAATTTTGATTGATTAATATTAGTACCAGTACCAATTTTGATTGATTTGAATTTATTTGAACATAGGGCATACATTTAAAAATAAACAAAAAACAAGATAAACAAAAGGTAAAAAAAAATAATAACATAAAAGAACTAGTAGCCTTCGTTAAAAAGGGGTGGATGGAAGCCATAGCTTCCATTTATTCAAAACATGTCAATCACTATAATAGCTTGTGTATTTATTTTTCGTAAACACTATTAGGTGATGCATTTTTTGATCAATAGTTTTCCAGATGTTAAAGCTTATTTAGGCATGCACTCAATTTATAATCTTGAACAATTAAATTACATTTTGGAAGCATGTTTGGCTGTTTGTCAGATAAGAATGACACATTTTTAATACATTTGTTTTCTACTTGCACACTGAGGAAATACTTTGGTGTTTTATAACTTTTCATCAGTGTTTGAGGTCTTCTAACACTCGTATAGCTTAGCATGGTTACTTCTCTTGTTTTCACCTGGTCAATATGTCAGATTTCTAGCCATTACTCTGCTTACTGTAGTGATTTTAGTACATACAATAAAATATAAGTAACATGGGTTAGTGTGATAAACATAACCTTAATCTTCTGAGTGTTTTCTGCTGTATGACTTCATTACTACTCACTTCTTCATCTTCAAACCCAGTGAGATCCCATTCATAGTTCAGTTTCATCTGCTTCCTCTTCCAGTGCTCCATGAACATAGCAGCTTTGAAACAAGGATATTTTGGGATGAGCTATGAAGTATAGCTTTGCAGATTTCAAAGTCTGGACAAAATGTTTGAATTAAGATGACGTCTACTTGCGCACCCCACAAAGCCATGAATATAGAGAAGAAAACAGTGGCAGGATTGTCAAACAGGTGACTAGCACGAGCGGTTCCACATGCTGTGCTAAGTTTCCAGTAGCCACACACTCTGTCACACAGAGGGCACATAGTGATGTTGTTCTTTGGATGGCAGATCTCCACGCTGAAATTCACACAAAAATGAAGACACATACAGAGATGTATTTCTTACTTCAAAGTAATTGTCTCTTATTTATTTCTAAAAGACTTACTGCCAAGTAAGTGGTCTAATTTTAAAAGATACAACGCTACATACATTGGCCCTGTCCCAATACCCGCACTGCACCTTACGGTCTTCCACGAAGTGCACTTAGCAGAAGTTCGTGTAACCTGGTTGAGCCAGAACCAATGGAGTAACTGCACCTGATTACCTGACACACCCCTTTAAAAAAGGTGTCTGCACCACTAATGAGCACCTGCTGCAACTCTGAATTCACTTCAGTCTACCAGCCAGGATCAGACCAGAGAAGATAACAGCTTGTGTTTGGCAAGGCCATTGCTGGACTCTAGTTGCTGTGAGTTGGCTCATTTCCTTCTCTGTTGATTTTTTGTGGAAGAAGGAGGCAGGGAGGTGAACTGACAACTGGACTCTGCCCTCGCTGTCCTCACCTCGGCTCTGGCCATCTGTATGTGTATGTATAGGAAACCCTCAACTCTCAGTCAGGTTTTTTTCCCAGGGATATTTTATTTTATTATTTTTTTTGCCTCCTATCATCTTCAAAACCCTTTCTCTACCCTTCGGATCTCCTCCCTCGTCGGATCTCCCCAGTTTTTCCCTGTGTGGATGGTGAGCTCCCCAAACAAACCAAGGAACTGATGATCAACACTTATGATGGAAAGTGGGCTTTACTTAAGCCTCTTTGAATTTTTCCGGAAGGAAACCTCTGAACTGGGATGGGAGTGAGAACGAGAAACCTTCATTTATTTTGTATATGTTTTCCTTCCAACAGGTTTTGCAAATACATTTTGCTATTTGTTGTATTCTTGTGAGCACTTAATACACTTTTTATGTTGTGAAATATCTGTTTCTTGGGTTTTCTTGCATTCACAAGAGGAACTTTGGCTCTGTAGTCGGGTCTACTTCTGATACCCAACATTGCCACCTGTTGGCTGTAGTCAGACTAGTTCCTAGCCCATAATAAGCGTTACATTCGCATAAAAGTTCGAAGTGCATAGTGAACAAGTGCTCACGTATTAGCTGTATTGGGACAGCGAGCATCACATGCCACAGCGTCTTTTCTCCATGACAACCAAAATGGCAGTACTGGTTGCTGTTTGCCCTATTTTGATATTAGAAATGTTTATAAAACTCCAACAAACATTTATTTTGAGGAGAATGAAGCACAGGAACTGAAGGAGGTGTATAAGACAGAATATTGTGATTAAACAGCAGGGGAAACACACAATATCACGTGATACCAGGGGAATGTTTAAGAGTGCAGTGTGTTCAGTGTGTGTGTGTGAAAAGAATGTTGACCCTGTCTGCCTAGAGCAAAACAAATTCCACAAGATGCCATGGCAAAAGGATAAACGTCAACTGTCCTTGATTTGAGAAGTCCAAGCATCCAGGTATATGAAGGATGAGGGAGATGGGAGGGGGGCAGAGTGACTTGTTTGCATGCACTTCCAGGTGAATTTGATTGTGTGACCTCCAGGTCAAACCAAAATAAGATTAATTTGATTTGATATGTCTTTTTTGTCCCATGGGAGGAAATTACATGAAGATACAGAGAACAGCTTGACCGCCACTCTCCAGGCTGTGTTTTAGGCGCATATCACTCGCAAATACAGCTGGTTTCAGGAGTGCATGAAATCACATGAGAATTGGGAAATTATACATGATTTTGTCAGTACACACAACAACAATCAGGGAGAAAGACAACAACATGTACCCAGAAAGTATGTGGTTTATTTTCACACCACCTACGGACTTCAAAGCAGTTACAGGTACTGTATTCTTTTATATTCAATCAAACAGAAATCTGCACGTGTTGTTTTATTTAGAAACTTCTGGGTATTTTACTTTTCACGAATGTTTGATTTCCTGTCTTGTTCAAAAGTAAACTAATGATCTTGACGCGTTTTAGAAGCGTAGTGCGTAAAAAAATATAACCACAACGTAAAGGCAGTGACAATAAGCTTCTGAGACGCGTCTGATTCAAGTTGCTTCGCGCCTAGTGGAAATGGGCCCATTGGCTTTAATGGGGGCCATCAGTTGTGTATTATGCTTCACTGATGTTAAGCACCGCTGACACATTCAGTGGAAATGAGTGGTTACATTTTATGGTTCATAAGTCAGTGTTTTGGGGTACCTTTTTGATTGAGAAAATACTGAATTTCCAGGTTTTTATCCAGTGTCGAACACAGTGTAACCAATTACTTTGTCATGGTTTCAGTGCATTTGTCTTTTGGTTTTTTTTTTTCAGAACCTCTCTTGAAGGCAGCACTTTCTGGCTATCGGATCACATGATTTCCTGTGTCTGTTTCTTGACTTATTTGATGCTCAAGTCATAATTCAAGACAATGTAAGACTTGTTACACATAAAATAGTTTCCCAACTATACAATGATAGATTTCTCTTTGATACATAGTAGATGATTTCCTGTTTAAAGCAATTAACACTTAGTTTCGAAATAATAGTGTATTTGTGTGTGTGTGTGTGTGTGGGGGGGTTACCTTGGTATATTGTCATTGACTGTTGCACATCCATAGAGAAAAACGATGATCCCCACAAGCGAGGCAGGAATTAGCATCTGGGTGTAGAGACCCAACCAAGCAAAGTAAAGCCCAATCTTCTCTCCAAAATATTTCCTACATAGTGAAAAAAGAAAAAAACTTACTACTTGTTTTTCTGAGAAAAAAGAAGGTTGCATTACACAATATATATTTTAATGTGTTCAGTGTTTAATACCTTATTTATTTCACGTGTTCACACGGTTGCCAACTTAGTGACTTTGTAGCTATTTTGTAACAACTTTTCAGACCCCGTTAGCGACTTTCTTTCCAAAAAGTGTCTAGCAACAAATGTAGTGACATTTCTGATCTACCTTAGCTACTTTCTGTAAACCTTTGTCACTGATATTTATTGCAGTTTAGAGACCCAAGCTGCTTAGACCATACTTCCTCTGAGATGTTCAGAAAGGGAATGAGGTGCATGTGTGCATGCATGCATCACATGACATTAACTAGCCTAACAAAGTTGTTTTTCAAATTAAATGTTCAAAAGTAAAAAAAAAAACTGCAGATATAAGATTTATTTTTCTTTAATAAGCCAGACATGAATATTGTTTTCCAACTTCACGTGTCAAACTTCTTGTTTCAGTTCTGTAGAGAAATGATCAACTTCAAAAATCCTTTTTCAAGGCTAATTTGCATGACTTTCTGGGTCAAATTCTGCTACTTTAAGTCAGAGACAGTTGGCAACACTGCTTCTTTATATCGTCTGGATCAATTTTAAATCAGAATCAGTTTTATTGGCAAGTATTATTTGAACAATACAAGGAATTTGTCGTGGGTGAAGGATTGCAGAGAATGAATTAAAGTAAGAATAAAAATAACAAATATAAACATATGAGCCAACAATATTTACATGTCCAAAGCATTTGTGGGACCAGCTGGAATTTCACGTGTGAAGCACTCCTGGTGGGAAGGGACGCTCGGCTGATTGCGCGAGAAAAATTCTACGTGCTGCGGATGCGTTCAGTGGAAAGGAGGGATGTGATTAGAAAGGGAACAGGTGCAGGACATAAACGAATTGACAGGACAAGGTGAGGGTTCAACCAATAACCTGATCACAGAAACTAAATACACAGACTATTAAAACAGAACCTAAACTACAAAAAAATAAATAAATACATATATATATATTTATGACTTTCCCCAAGTTCCACTAGGGGTACCACAATTTGAAAACGTCTGCTCTAAACAGAAGTCACTTCTTTATCAGTTCTTTATGATTTTACTTATTGTAGCCCATTTCCCCAGTTAATTACTAGTTAAACAGAAAAACCTCTTGCCACATACACTCACTGGCCACTTTATTAGGTACACCTGTCCAACTGCTCGTTAACACTTAATTTTTAATCAGCCAATCACATGGCGGCAACTCAGTGCATTTAGGCATGTACAAAGTGGTGAGTGTATATACCATTAAAGTATGAACAACAGAACTAACTAAAATGTTCTAATGATTCATGACTCACTTATGAGTCATCTGCAAAAACAAGTTAACAATTCTTAAAACAAGTAAAGAGGTACAACTATGAAGGAAACATCAGAGTCAGCTGGGGTTTTTCAGAATGCTTATTTTGCTTATAAAACCAAAAAATGTAAATGCACAAATGTCAACTTGAAATGGAGCAGAGTTCCCCCTCCTTTCCACTGGATGCATCAGCAGGGCACAGCATTTTGCTCACGCAATCAGCCGTGTGTCCCTTAAAATCAGGAACATTTTGCATGCGCTTATCCCTCGCGCAAGCATTGCATCCAGCTGGTCCCGCAAGATTATGAAATCTCATGAGAATAGCGAAAACACACGTGATTTCATCAGTACACACATCAACAAACAGGGAGAAAAACGACAACATGTATCCAGAAGGTATGTGGCTTATTTTCACACTACCTATGAACTTCAAACCTATCACAGGTACTGTACTTTCTAATAGTCTTGCAAATGAAAATTTGCACGTGTGCCTTTATTTTGAAACTTCTGGGTATTTTACGTGGATTAAAAATATGGAGCTATCTCCTTACCGCACAAGTCCAATTGGCTGGTACTTATAGAAAACACTGTAGTTTGCCCATTCTTCATACAAAAGCTGTGGAAGACAATAAGATTCATTTTAATTTGTTATTTTAACAAATTATTTAGTCATTCATTTGCAATGTTTATCACAAATAAAGCAGCTATTAACTGACATAACCTCTTTGAATAGACTGCCTGTTACATCTTCATGAGTCTAGTGGCTCACTGTGCTGTGACTGTTGGCCAAAATGAATGTATTAATTTTGTATTAGTGTTGTGGGGAATCAGCTCAAATAGTACAGCGCTTGCTGCGCGCGCAAGTGAGAGGTAGTGGGATCAATGCTTGCATTCTTCACACAGTTCTTGTTGTTAGCTCAAATTTAAACCCAAATGGGTATAGGAAACGTGCCTTTTCAACATTTTTTTCCATAATATGGTGAAAAAAAGCAAATTTTGTGAAGTCCTTACATAAATGTATTAGTTTTGTGGGGAATTAGCTCAAATAGTACAGCGCTCACTTAGCATGTGAGAGGCATTGGGATTAATGTCCATGTTCTCCACACAGTTCTTGCTGTTAGCTCGCAAATTTGAAAAAACCCAACCGGGTATAGAAAATATGCATTTTCAACCTACTTTTTCAAATGGTAGAGCGCTCACTTAGCGTATGAGAGATAGTAGGATCAATGCCCACATTCTCCACACAGTGGTGGTTGTTAGCTCAATTTTTTGAAAAAACCCAAATGGGTATAGGAAACGTGCCTTTTCAATGTTTTTTTCCATTATATGGTGAAAAAATGCTAATTTTGTGAAGTCCTTACATAAATGTATTAGTTTTAAGGGGAATCAGCTCAAATTGTAGAACGCTTGCTTTGCATGTGAGAGGGAGTGGGATCAATACCCACATTCTCCACATGGTTCTTGTTGTTTGCTCGAAAGATGTAATTTTTTCCATGTTTTCTATTGTCCATCATTGCTCCAGCTTGCTCCTTGACAGTTTTTAAGTTTGTCTGATTTTTCACTGAAGTCATGACTCAGCATTTCGTTGTGGATTTAATTTAGAGACAGTATGGATTTCCCCTTAAAGAGGTTTTACTGGTTTTCTGGTTTTACCTTTCTGTCATTGGGTTCTGCACTTTCCTCAAGAACATCTCCCTTTAAAAGAAATGGATAAAGATCAGAGATTGTTAATGGGAGAGGATATTGTAGAGACGCTGGCGATCTTTCACATCCCTAACACATAAACAAATCTTTATTATTCTGCTAGGGATTGAAATGCAAGATTGCTCTAATATAAAATGTATCCAAAGAGTCACTAGTACCACTATTTGTCCTCTAATTCTCAAACTGCAATCATGGTTAGTGTTAATAATATGAATAATAACCTCACCTATTACTATCTCTACTTACATCATGAAGAGGGTAGGCTGCTGTATAAACACCACTAGCAAGAAGACTGGTGATTCCTGTCAACAAAACATAGACATTGATGTTACTCAATTTCATATTCAATCTCAAATAATTTGACACAATCACAACAATATAAGCCTGATGTTGTCACATGTTTAAAATATGACAGAGTAGAGTTAAAGCAGCATACAAACTAAGGACCAATCCACCATTCAATACTTTCATATAGTATAGTCACATGAGTAATGCACCCTAAAAATAAATACATAAAATATTTCCTCTTTTAATAAACTTATGGAAAATAGCTAATGTCTGGAAGAAGATGGTGTACATGAATCCAGTGTTCTCATTTTGTAAACATCTCAGTGAAACAGAAAAATAATAACAAAAAACACTTACATATTTCCTAAAAATGTAAAAATACATAATTTAACAAAAAGCCTTAAAGAATTCCAGTTTTTAAGAATTTAAGAACAACTTTTCTTTTTCTTTAAAAGTTAAAATGTCACACAACCAGGATTCATGTAACATGTTTTAATCCACTTTAAACGAGATTTGGTTTTGTTCTATATTTTAATGACGGACACATTTGATCTATATTAATGAAAGGTTTAGTCTCCTCTACATGGTCGGTGTCTCCCTCCTACTCCGGCACGATGCCGTGCACGCTTGCTGGTTCGAGTACAGCTGAGATCCTAACATCGAGCTGTGGGGGATCAGAGGTACCAGGGTGTCCTCCAGTGGCAGACACACTCTGGCGGTGGCAAGCCATCTTTTTTTTGCCTCCATCTTTAGATCGGACCTTTTTTTTTTATGTACGCCACAGTTTTATAAATGAGACCTCAGCATTTCTAAGTGCAATAATATGTTATAACCCTCTGTTCCGTCTATGTTAATTCGTTATGTGCAGGTTGCATAGCAGTTGCAATAGCTTTTTACTTTTCTTTTTCTCATTTGTCGTACCTATCAACTTATAGCATTAGAATCTGAATTAGAATCTGAATCATGTTTAGACAGTTTCTGTCCAGCTGATCTTAATGAGTTAACACAAATTATAGCTTCTTCTAAACCATCTACATGTATGTTGGATCCTGTTCCAACCAGACTTTTTAAAGATGTCTTCCCATTGATTAACACATGGATATTGGACATGATCAATATGTCTTTAATGAATGGATATGTGCCTAAGGCCTTTAAGGTTGCTGTTATTAAACCTTTACTTAAGAAACCTGATCTTGATCCAGGATCTCCAGGTAATTATCGACCTATATCCAATTTACCCTTCATCTCAAAAATTCTAGAAAAGATAGTAACAAACCAGTTATGTGATCATCTACACAGTAATAATCTTTTTGAAGAGTTCCAGTATCAATATGTTTTAGTTCTTAATATTTTTGAAAAGTTACCAAAGTGAGATTTTTTAAATTAAAATATAAAAGTTTTTTTTATAAGATGCCATACCATGTCTGATTATTTTAAAATGCATTATAAAAGTTATTTTTCAAGGGTTGTTACTCTCTAGCCCCTCTCAGAGACAGAGAAAAGTATAGAAATGAATTTAAATGAACCATCAAACTTGTTTTGCTTGGACTATAAAATTAATTTCAAATTTTTATTAACATGCCATACCACATGTCAGATTCTGTTAAAGAGTGTAATTAATTGCGTTTTCGTTGTTGGGTATACACTGACCTCAGTAGAAATAAATGTACTGGAGATGCATGGGGACCCATCCAAGATGGCAGCCGTGCTGACATGTCAGCTCCAATAGGCAGCGTCAGTCCATGAGGTCTCTTTATATATATTGTCTATGGCCAAGACAATATCCGGAACATTGGCAGTGGGAACATACTTCTGCGGGGACTGATTTCAGTGCTACACGCTAAGACCACATGCTGCTGGTGGGGGCTGTAACAGCGACTCACAGATTACTGACCCAGAACAACTTAGTCCAAAAAGAGGAGCCACATCTGTAGTATGGAATTTCTTTGGCTTCTAAAGGTCATACTTGGACCAAACAACTATCATTTGCGGCAGCTGGCGATGGTAATACTAGCAACTTAATTACTGCCCCCTACTGGCAATTATATTTCTAAGAGGCTGTGCAACAAAAACATGGTAATGTGCATATGATATTAAAATGGGCTATTTAAAGCCAATCCTGCATTAATTCTTCACTTATTGTAAAACCATTATAATTTTGCTTCAAGCTTCTTCAACTTCAATGAGGATACATTTGAAGTTATTATTTTTGGACTCAGTGGTAACTGCAGTTCATCTTTTATAGATGTGGGTCATCTAGAGCCCCATGTTAAATCACATGTTACAGATCTGGGTGTGATACTTGATTCTAATTTAAGCTTTGAGAAACAGATCAGTTCAGTGGTGAAAATATCAAGTTTTAAATCGTGGCTTTTATCTTTTTCAACCATGAAAGACTTTAAAAAATTGATTCAAGCTTTTATTACAACCTAACGGAATTAGTATAACTGTATGATTGTATTTCATGTGGCAGTTATTCCACAATACTGCAACTCATCTTTCAACATAAAAAAGAAAGCATTAACATATTTCACCTATACTTGCTTATCTTTAGTGACTTCTAGTTAGTTTTTGTAAGGCTCTTAATGGGCACTACTGCATACTCTGCCTTCCTGCAGTCTAATTCTCCCTCCAGGTCACTTTGATCTGTTAATAATGTGCTTTTAACTATCCTGAGGTCCAGACTGGTCACACAGAGATGATCAGACCTTTTTAGACGTGGCGCCGAACTCCAGTACGAGCTGCCCCAGCCTTTTATACAAGCCTTGACTGTTTTTATATCTCATATTAAAACACATTGAGACTTATTGAGTGTTTTCTCTTAACTCAAGAGCCTTTAAACGTTTTTGAAATGATCAGAAATCATTTTAATGTTTTATTAAAATTTGTTACTGAGTCATTTTTTGACACTTGTCTGTGTCTCATTCCTGTCCTCTAAAGGCAGGAGGTAATTTATCCTGGTTCAGTTCTGCTGGAGGGTTTTTCCTGGTAATAGAGAGATGTTCCTTTCCACTGTCTCCAATTCCTGAAACTTAGGATGGGGAATTGTGATGAAATAAAGAATGCTGTTTTTTTTGGAAAGGAAACTTTTTTAGTATTTTGGCATTTTATAAATCCCTGAAACTGATGATATGACAGTTGGATTGGATTTATTTTTTTAATTTGCTTTGAATCTGGACCTTTGGACAAGTTGCTTTTGTATCTTGCTTTGAGAAGTGGTTTGTTGTTAATTGGCACCATATAAATAAACTGAACTGAAACTGAACATGTCTGTGGCACTCCCTTATCAGTTCACCACTGAGGCTTTCTTCCTGATATTTTTTCATCTCGTATAGTAGCCCTGATATTTACTAGTCCTCAGCCCCCCTACTTTCACATAGCATACAGTTTTGAGGTACAGGACTTCGGGTGCTTTTTGAGGAGCCTTCTTATTTTGACATTAGTGGCTGTTTCCTCTTTTGGCCAAGGTATTTTGCCTACGTATGCCCTTGCCAGTCATCGGATATCAAAGGAATCTGATTACTGGCAGAGCATACATGTTGATAACTTGGAGAAATACTATGTGAGCAACAGTATTTGGCCACACCTGTTTTTCAGGGTTTGGCCTTGGCTCCTCTTTGCCTTTGATGAGCAGTCTTTCTGCATCTCAGTACCATTTTGAATCATGTTATACTTTCAACTTTCTGGCTACATTTTGGGTGAAACCCTTTTTTTGTCAATGTGAATTTGCCCCACAGCAAAATACAAGGAACATAATAAAGACAAGGTTGGATGAGTCTGATATGAAAGAACTTGACTGGGCCAGCACATAACCCTGCTCTTAACTCAATCAACCACATATGGGGTGAGCTGGAACAGATAGAACCAGACATTTTGATATATCTAATTCAGATGAATGGGTCATTAACAGGCTTCTGCAGGACTTTCTGATAAGCTGGGGATTTGAATCAGGTGTGTTGAAGCAGGGAAAGATCTAAAACAGGATAGTGAATGACAAAGCCTGGAATTGGACACCCCTGGCTTAGAGCGATCCAAAACCCTGATGATGCAATCTAAAAAATAAGGAGTAAAATGAAGCTATTATCTAATATCTATATGAGATTAAGTTAAAGTACAATTCCCTGCAAAAAAAACTGTCAAATTAAAGCCGCAAGCGGCAATGAGCAGCCCTCGCACCTTGGCGTCACTCTGGCCGTGTAGCCACAGCCTCACCAGAGCGCCTCCCTTTCCACTGAATAGCCCCCAAAATGCCAGGGAAACTCTGCTCAAGTGAGCATATTACAGCTTCAAATTTTCAGGATGACACATCAAAGTTTGATAAGCCGCTGTGGCTACACCTGTAAATTTAGAGCCATAGTTGTTCTTACAGTGTTAGACCATCACACCGGCTGTCATTTATACTAGGTCCAGTCATATATTTTAAAGACATGCCAGAGTATGACCTGAAAGAGTAAAAAATTAGAATTTTTGTTCTATGTGAGCGGGACTAAAATGTTCACATAATATGAGCAGATAGTTTTGTTTAGGAAGTCAGTATGACCCTCCATATGCATTTTGGCAGCAATCTGTGAAATTATCAGGGAGTTATAATAGCTTGTTCTGCTTGGTTTAAAGGCAAAGTTTCAAGTTAAGCCACGCCCACAATTCTTAAGATAGACTAAATGTTTTTAATGTCATAATCCCACATGCCTTAACACTCTACTGACAAGGTTTGATGGTGATCCATGAAAGTATGTTGGAGTAGATGGTTCAAATCTCAAAGGTGTGAAATATCCAAAAAATAGACAGTTTTTTAATGATGGCCGACTTCCTGTGACAGTTAGAACATGGGTCCAAGAGACTTTTTTGTAGATCTTGAGAGGATACATGAATGTACCAAATTTCATGACTGTCAATAAAAGTAGTGGGCAGGGCTTGAAATTTAAAGGCCAAAAAATTGGAGAAAGGGGGTGCTGTTGAGGCAGTTAGCCACACACACACGATTTTTCTACTCAGGTATGTTAAGTTCCTTACAAAGATTCATCATCTGTAGTTTTGTCTTGATCTGATCATGCATGTTGATTTTACAGCAAGAAATGTGTTGATGGCGAGACATAAAACTTTGAAGTGGCACTGTGGCCACACCTTAAATGCTAGAGCCCTAAAATTTTAAACCATGTTAGATGTAGTCATTGGCTGTTTCCTAAGCCTGGTTGTTGTAGATTTGTTGATGGAGGCCAGAGAATGACCCCAAAGAGTATAACATGAGACTTCCATTTCTCAGTGGGCGGAGCTAAAGTTATACCAAAATTTCGATGCATAGTTTCGTTCAGGACCTAACTGTGATCATTCATGTGCATTTTCATTTAAATCTGAGATATATTCAGTATGTTATAAGAGTTTATTTTTTCACATTTTTTTTGGCTTGAAGACAAAGTTTGAGGGTTAGCCACGCCCACACCATAAACGTTTTGCAAACTCTTTTGATAACTTTTGATCCCCCATGCCTAAAGAACATATTGACCAATTTTGGTGGTGATACCTTAAAATCTGTAGTGCGATTAAAAGCAACCTGTATGAAATGGCAAAATGTTTTTCAAAGATGGCCGACTTACTGTGAGGCTCCCAATATGGGTCCAAGAGGCTTTTTTGTAGGTCCTTGTATGATCCATCTGTGTACCAAATTTCACAATCCTAAGTAAAAGTAGCGGGCAGGGCTGTACATTTAAACAGCCACAAGGATTCGCAAGGCACGCACCCCCCCCCCATTTTTGTACTCAGATTGGTTCAGGCCCTGACCATGAGCTATCCTATGAAGTTTTGTACTGATCCAATCAAAATTGTATATTTAACACCAAATTTAGTGATTTTTTGCGATGTCCAACTTTTTCATAAAATGTTAGACCCACTTGTTTTCTGTTCTGTGATACATTTCTGAAGTTGATCAGGTCAGGAATAGCATAGGCACACCCCTACGACTCTGAAATATGAATATATAGCGTGGATGAGGAACCAACCATGATCATCCACAATCATTTTGGGGCAGATCATGTCATTTTTGTGTGATTTATTACAGTTTATCTTCTGATGGCGAGGCAGTTTGAGGTTATGCCCCACCCACTCCATAATGATTCTGTAAAGTCTTTCAATAACTTTTTATCCCCCATGCCTTGAGACTATACTGACCAAGTGTGGTGTTGGTACAAAACTGTAGGAGGAGTTTGTTCAAATAGGAGGTGCAAAAACGCCAAAATCACACTGTTTTTCCAAAATGGCCGACTTCCTATTGAGTTCTGACCACACCTCCAAGAGGCTTTTAAGATCGTCCTTGATAGTTCTATCAACCCACCAAATTTCATAGCTGTACATAAAAGAGCACTTTCAAAAGGTGACATATAGTAGGAGGCTCTGCCCATTTTCAACACCTCGATAAGGCTGCAATTTTTTATTTTTTTTGGGGGGGTAGCCAAAATTTCCTGACTTTTTAGGAATGTTCAGGCACCAAAAAGTTCCAAAAAAGTTTGGGAATAATAATAATAATAAAAAACTCTACAGATACAATAGGCCTTCCAATCGCCTGCGGTGCTCGGGCCTAATGAGTAGATAATGCTGCCAAAAACAGAAACATAAAAACTTACCCATGCTGTATTTTCCCCTGCATTTGGTTCTTTTTAGTATTTCAAATACCTGAAAGGGCAAACAAACAGTTAAATGACTGGGCTGCTCAAATAAAAGTGTAAACAAAAGCACAAAACAATGAAAGCATTGGTAACACTATCCACAAAAAACACTAAGTGATGTCCAGCTTTATAACTTTATTTATACCAAATTGTCAACTAAAACATCTTTCTTTGAATATAAAAACACAATCACAATAAAAACATGCATAATGGTCATATGTTTTGACTGGTGCTGTGGTTTGTTTGTTTGTTACCCATTTTGAATTTGATGAAGTGACCAAATTTGCACATAAGATTTGATAATGACGTGAGATTCACTAAACTGCTTCTGTTCTAATTTTCTCAAAGAAAGTTTTTAAAGATGAATAGTGGCTACATAGTTTTTATATTTTTGTTGAACTTACCATGGAACTTCTGGTCCTACTGTCAAAGAAGTTGTCTTTGTCTGAAAAGTCAAATCTGTTCAAACATAAAAGCATATAACAATTACTGTTTTCTTTATTTTCTACTTAATGTCAGCCTCCTTACTACAGCCTAGAAAAGTTTCAATAATACTTTTTATTTAACCCTGTAAGACCCAACATATTAAAAATAGCCAGAAAATTCTGATTATTTGGAACTGAGACGTTTACGAAGCCTTAGAACAAAATTCACAAACGTTTTTTGCTGTATCATGTTATTTATAATAGATTTTTTGTATCACATTTATTATATTGGCCCTTTTTACGGTTTAATTGTAATATAAAAAATGAGTTAATAATAATGGATTCATCCATATAATAATGATGATTTAACCTGAAAAACATGCAAGTGGATCATTTACTGGAGCAACCATGTTAGAAATGATCAAAACTATGTAGCAAATATGATACACGGGGCGTTATAGGGTTAAACGTTCGAGAAATACTTTCCCACTTGTGTAAGGCTATTAAGTGTGCTTTTATCAATCTGCTTGTTTTGAAAACTTTGGAGCATCCAAAAGATTTCAGAAAACTTGTTTATATTTAGATATAACTTCATTATACACTCACTGGCCACTTTAATAGGCACACCTGTCCAGCTGCTCCTTAAAGGTTGTAAAGAGGATTTTGCCCCATATGAGAAGCTCAACGGCTGTTTGTCGTTCAAATAGTGCGCATGTGTTTTAGCCAAAAGGGAAAATATCCAGTGAGCGGCAGTTCTGTGGGCGGAAATGCCTTGTTGATGCCAGAGGTCAGAGGAGAATGGCCAGACTGGTTCGAGTTGATAGAAAGGCAACAGTGACTCAAATAACCACTCGTTACAACCAAGGTAGGCAGAAGAGCATCTCTGAACGCACAGTACGTCCAACTTTGAGGCAGATGGGCTACAGCAGCAGAAGACCACGCCGGGTGCCACTCCTTTCAGCTAAGAACAGGAAACTGAGGCTACAATTTGCACAAGCTCATCGAAATTGGACAATAGAAGATTGGAAAAACGTTGCCTGGTCTGATGAGTCTCGATTTCTGCTGCGACATTCGGATGGTAGGGTCAGAATTTGGCGTCAACAACATGAAAGCATGGATCCATCCTGCCTTGTATCAACGGTTCAGGCTGGTGGTGGTGGTGTAATGGTGTGGGGAATATTTTCTTGGCACTCTTTGGGCCCCTTGGTACCAATTGAGCATCGTTACAACGCCACAGCCTACCTGAGTATTGTTGCTGACCATGTCCATCCCTTTATGACCACAATGTACCCAACTTCTGATGGCTACTTTCAGCAGGATAATGCGCCATGTCATAAAGCTGGAATCATCTCGGACTGGTTTCTTGAACATGACAATGAGTTCACTGTACTCAAACAGCCTCCACAGTCACCAGATCTCAATCCAATAGAGCATCTTTGGGATGTGGTGGAACGGGAGATTCGCATCATGGATGTGCAGCCGACAAATCTGCGCCAACTGTGTGATGCCATCATGTCACTATGGACCAAACTCTCTGAGGAAAGTTTACAGTATCTTGTTTTACGCCACAGAGGATCAAGACAGTTCTGCAGACAAAAGGGGGTCAAACGTGGTACTAGCGAGGCGTACCTAATAAAGTGGCAAGTGAGTGTATATATTGCATAATTTAAGAATTGCAATACATTAAACCTTCTTAAGTAACACATTTTGTTTGATATATATGTAAGTTGAAAATTATATGCAACTGTCATGAGGTGTTGGTGGATCAGAGGAGAAACTGCCAACACTTTGCCAAAACTTTTAAAGGTGGAAAATGGAAAATGAACACCACAACAACAGAACAAAGCCTCTGGCCATCGGGGCGCCAGGCTCGTAACTCCCCACATGCACTCTAATGCCCCGAAAATTCCTCACCAAACCCTATCCGATCCAAGAAAGACAACAAAATATCATGAGTGTAGTTAACTAATCATGCTCTCCAGCCCCATTGATCACACACCGTCTCTGGTAAATGAAGACTCCTACCTGTAGCTCAGTCATCGATTCAGTCCATGGCAAAGAGGTGATGTACCTACCCCGGCTCTTCTCGAGCAAACCGAAACTTCCTGCAAGATCCTCTGTCATCCTCACGTCATCCTACACTCCTCCCTTCTCCAACCAGCCACAAAATCCTCAGAGGTGTCCTCCAGCCGAACCCACAGCCAGATTTCCCCACACTTCAGCCACCCACTGCCCCGTCTTAGCATGAGCTGCTAAAGACTTTCCCACATGACCCTGCCAAGTCACATGTCAGGAAATTTCCTATGGCAAGCAATTAAGGTCAATCACCACATATCCCAGGGCATCCAGCCACTCGACCTGCAGACTCCACAGTACCAGCCTTGCTGTGCCGGACTATTCACCCTGTTATGCAACCCACAATGGTGCCTGCTGCTCTGCCAGCTATTGGCTGGTAGATGTAAAAAAAATGCCAATGTTGTGCCTGTCAGAATAAATATTTTATTATATTTTACTTCAAATATAATTTCTAAAGAAAATTCTGTATTTTCATTCTACACCCCTCTAAATACCCTGTGAAGGCATTATTTTTGTTTAAAAATTTCCTTTTATGAAAATATTCCATATTGTACCTTTAATGTAAGCAAAATCAAAATGCTGACAGGGCAGCAGACTTACATGAGTAGGAGCAGGAAGCCAGAAAACACAGAGGGAGCAGAGGAGGAGGTAACATACACAATCCATGCACAAATAACTGAACTAAAGCACCGGTAGCAATACACAAAAGACACGAAGGAGCTGATGAACATAAATGGAAACACCTGGGAAAGGGGAACGAAGCAACTGAAGAGACATGAGGGAAAACAGGAAGTACCAAAACATACCAAAATAACAAGAAACAGCAACAAGATACGAGACGCAGAAAAATGTATCAGCGTCGGAATTAAACTGGACTCCAAACAGTCCGCCTCCTTATATTGTTTCCTTCTCTTTGATTTCTTGCTTGTATGTTCTCTCAATGTAAGTCGCTTTGGATAAAAGCGTCTGCTAAATGACAGTAGTAGTAGTAGTAGTAGTAGTAGTAGTAGAAAATGAACAAAACACAGGAAAACTGAGGAGGCAAGGAGAAACGGAGGAATACAAAACCACCAAAAACACCATTAAAACAAAGAACTACAAAGCAAAACAAAACCACAGATGAATATGGGTGGTGTCTAACTTGTTTGTTTAGTTTTTTCAACAGTAACTCCTTGTTCAGAATGAGCCATTATTAACCTGTTATTCACCTCTCTATTTTAAAGAGACTATTTCACAAATATTTCAGGACTTTGTGGTTATTTCTTAAATATTAACTTATAATATGAAACATTTTATATCTAAAAATGTTAGGAAACACTGATTAACAGACGTCTCAATCGCTCTGCATCAAAATTTGGCAGTTTTCGTCAGGCTTCGGCTGCAACTCATTAATATTCATTATCCAAATTTGCTGGACTCAGGCTAGTTTTTTAGCCAATGACAGCAAGGTATACTGTTTCCTGCCCCGCTGCGCATGGAGCTGCCGAATACTAACAAGCAGAGAAGTTGTGACAAAATAAATACAGGCCGTTTGAACTCGGGGTTTTATCATCACCTGCGTAGTTTGAGAGATTAAAACTGAAAGAGAAGTTGTTGTGGTGTTTTTACACCCAGTATGAAGGTAAGAACACCTGTGGAGCTAAAATATTCAACAACCTCAGAAAAAACGTTTTTAATGAAAGGGATTCTTTAACGTCCCAAACTTTTTCCTATCTGATGTAAAGGGTGTGCTTACAGGTGTTGTTTTTCCCTGGAGAAAGTGTATGACAGGTGTTTGATGTTTGTTAGTTGATGTTCCTCAACATGAGGTTGCAGCGGCTCCAAAACTTTATTGACCAGGGAGCTGATCTTCTTTACAACACTTCTGGACTGTTCGACTTCATATACCTAGAAATCCAGACAAACAACACACATGAATGTTTCTTACATTTATGAAAATTTAATTTTTAAACGAGGAAAGTTTAATTTAGCTGAAGTTGTAAAAAGTTACAACTTCGAGAATGCACAAAGACCAAATTTACAGTTTCTTTTTTATGAAAACAACATGCAGTGTGAGGCTGTGAGAACAAATTTCTCAATTGAAAATACAGATTGAAAACTGACAGGTCACAGGCTTGTTAATGGAGCACAGATACATCGATGTCATTAGCTGTATATGAGTCGTTTGAACTTAAAGAGGCCATTTCACAAAAATTTCAGGACTTATAGTTATTTCTGAAGTATTAACCTGTAATATGAAACATTTAAAGCAGAACTAAGTAAGTTTTTTCACCTCAATAAATGTTTTCTAGAGTCCCTGTGGGGGTAAACAAGGACTTGGCGGGGTGATTCGTGGGTCCCTCTCCTCCCTCCGGGGTCTGTGTCCTGAAAGCAGCACTTGCAACTTTCAGTGGATCGGACCCGACTAATCTCGCGAGAACAAACCTGCTTTACGGCACTCACACTCACGTACATAAATACAAGCATGAAGCCCTTGCCGTTGTTAGCAACGCCACCCTTAGGAGCGCAAAGATGACAATAATACTCACCTGTCGAGACATTTTCTTGGTTTTGTTTTTCTTTCTTCTTGCAAAAGTGTTCTCTGCGCGTTGTTGTTGGGGGGGCNGGTCTGCGGCGGGGGAACGTTACAACAGTGAGCTTTCACAGGGGACCAGTAGGGGGAGAGCGAGAGCAAAACTTACTTAGTTCTGCTTTAATATCTAAAAAACGTCAGGAAACACTGATTAACAGACCTTTCAATCTGTCTGCATCAAGATTTGACAGGCTTTGGGCTGTAACTCATTAATATTCATTATTTGAATTTGCTGGACTCTGATTGCATAACAAATTAGCCTACGGGAACAAGGCATACTGTTTCCTGCCCAGCTGAGCATGGCAACAGCAGACGTTCTCTCTTCCTATTTGTTACGTCTTATGCTAACAGCTTTTAGCTAGCAGCATGCTAGGCGTGGTTTCATCTACTGGAGCTCATGAATACTATCGAGCAAAGGAGTTGTGACTAAACAATCGCAGGCCGTTAGAACTCGGGTTTTATCACCACCTGCGTAGTTTGAGAGATTAAAACTGAAAGAGAAGTTGTTGACCTGTTTTCACCCACTATGAAGGTAAGAACACCTGTGGAGCTAAAATATTCAACAGAAACCTCAGAAAAACTGTTTTTAATGGAAGGGCCTCTTTGCTAACACCGGGAAGACCAACCAACAAATAACAGGTTAATGATTAATTTTTCTGTAGGAAGTAAACAAACTGTTTTTAATAGTAATATATACAACCCTAAACCTTGTAGATTTCATTTTTTGAATAAGCAAATCTTTTAAACTGCTTTTTAGAAAACAAGTGTCTATTTTTTTAACTATTGTATCAAAGTTTATTTCTAGGTATCTGATAAAGTTTTAAATGTTTCCCGGACCCCCAAAAGAGTTCAATATGAATACAATTTTGTCGGTTGTTTGGTAAATTCTGACAGCTGGTCTTGTAGCATACAAAAACATGTGATGTTCCTGTTTGTGTGTAAAACTAAACTGATTAAGTTCCATTGATGTTTTTTAAAAGAGTCTTGCCTTTTTTGTGGGCATCTTAAGCTTCATTAGTTCAGCTTCTCGACAGAGAACATTCCAGGGGGCATGAATCTTTACAAAACCCACACCAGGAATCATGGCCTATGTGAAAATCATACACAGAAGAAATATATAATTAAAACATAATATACTGTACGCATAGTACAATTCAGAGAACATTATGGGTACTTCTGTTTGAGTTTACCCATCATGAAACCGACAATAATTCGCTTACAGAGGGCATTGTAAGTAAAATACTGGAACCACTCAGAGAATGCAGACCTCTGCCAAGCAGTTTATTTACCCCACAGAGTGATTATTCTGACTTATTAAAGAATCTTTCAAAATATTCCTGGCTCCTGGTGGTGATAAGGACAACTTCCAAAATTTGATTAATCTGCCTTATATCAACTGATCTTGAACATTTGTCCATATTTCTTTAAAGCATTTCAAGTTAGTGTCAATCAAAAAGCTGAACCAATAAACAAACAAATTAAACCTAACTAACAGAAACGTAACCTCCTTGATCAGAGGTAAACCACTACTATCTCCCATCCGGTTCTGTAGCTCATCTAGTGTCACCAGAAGTGAGGTCAACAAGCAGGAGTAAAATCCAAATCTTAAAGGTGGAATATGGAACATGAACACCACAACAACATCCAGTGTATGCACACCGCAGCCACAAAAACAGCACAAAGCTTCCAGCAAGTGGGCGCCAGACTTGCAACCCCCACGTGCGCACCAATGCAATGAAAATTACTCCCCCAAACCAGTTATGGGCCCCCAATCCTCTCTGGTAGCCCCTCCCCCGAGACAGACAATGAAATGTCATGCGTTTGGCTCACTAATCATGCTGATTGGTCTCCAGCTGTGCTGATCACGCTGACTGATAAATGGTGAGAAGTCCTACCTGTTCTTCGCTCAGTCATCACGTATCTGCTCCATCTCTTCTCGAGTCAACAGCACCCTCCTGCAACCTCCCTGAGATCCCCTGTCCTCCTCATGCCATCCTGGTCAACTGCACACCTCTCTACTCCCCCCAGCCACGCCATCCTCCGAGGCTTCCTCCGGCTGAACCCGCAGCGCGGAGTTACCATACCATACCATACCAAATTTATTTATAAAGCATATCTATACACGGCCAAGGCCGACCAAAGTGCTGTACACTGGAGGACAAAATAGAGGTAAAACAGTCAGTGTAAAACCAAAACACACAAATCAAAGATAAACGTAGTACAATAAAATCAGCAAATTAAAACAAGACATAATAATAAAATCGCAAAGAATTCAAAGCCAGAGAATAAAAATGAGCCTTCAGGCAAGTATGCCATGGTCTACAGCAGGGGTCGGCAACCTGCGGCTCCGGAGCCGCATGCGGCTCTTTCATCCTTATGTTGCGGCTCTGCATGGCTTGGAAAAATAAATTATAAGTGTCCGATTGAAGTGAACATTATTTGTCTCAAAAACGTGTATAATGTCTTCTTATTAAGTCAAAGTTTTTAACTTTTTTCTTCAGACCTTGTGCAATTTTGGTGATCAGCATTCGCCTTCTTAAGAGACGTTTGACAGCAGTTGACGTGTCAGCAGGAAGCCGGCATGCACGGAAAGCCCAACGACACCAAAACTGCACAATATCTGAACAAAGTATTTTATTTGTGCTTGTTCATTTGTTTAATTGTAGTTGTAAATTGTAAGATTATTGTGATCTTGAAATATAAAAATATAGCAGCTATTCTCCACCATGTACTACGTCAAAAACAAACACAGCTCATGTCACACAGACGGCAGCTTACAGTCCTGCGTAAAGATGAAAGTGACTTCCTACAGCCCTGATTTGCAGACGTTGTGCAGAGTTTCAGGAGCAGAAGTCCCATTAACCAGGGAAAATAAACAGTCAGGCAGTTATTTTGCAAATAATCATTTTCATTGTTCGGTGAAATAGTGCTCCATTGTACTTTTAACTTCAGGTCAAGGCTCCGCTACACGCTCCGAAAGCCCAAAGGTGACGGCTCATGCATTTGTGTTTGCAAGATGGGTAATTTAAGTTCAGCTTTTTAATTCATTTGCAACAAACCTTCAACTCTGCGATTTTTCTTTTTCTTTGTAAGAGTTTAAAATGTGTTCATTTAATAAATAAAATTTACATTTCTGAAACATGAATACTGCATGGATTTCATAAGCAACACACTATTTTACAAGTGTAAAGATATATAAGGGTTAACATCATTTCAGATGTCAAAAAGTGTCTGCGGCTCCGAGTGTTGTTTTTTCCGTGGAAACTGGGTCGAAATGGCTCTTTGAGTGTTAAAGGTTGCCGACCCCGGGTCTACGGTGTCAAAAGCAGCTGTTAGGTCCAGCAACACCAGAAGCACATGCAATCCAGAATCAGTGAACCGGAGAACATCATTAAAAACTTTAAGGTGGTCAGTTCCCGCACTTTAGCCCCCTACTGCTCTGTCTTAACATGTGAGTCGTGAATAAGGACTTTTACACACACAGGAGATCCCCATATGGCAAGTCAAAAAGGTCAAATATCACCACATATCCCTGGGGCTCCCAGCTGCTGGACCCACCGACTTCACCACCCTCCACATACCAGCCTCTCTATTACGGACTATTCACCATATTAGGCAACCTGCAATGGTGCTCTCTACTCTACCAGCTATTGGCTGGTAGATGTAAACAAAATGCCAACGCCATCCCTGTCAAAATACATATTTTATTATATTTTACTACAAATATCATTTTTAAAATAAAAAATTGTACTTTCATCCTACATCCCATGGGGATATTGCTTTTTATGAAAATGCTCCATGTTGCATATTAAGTTCATAATGTCAAGACTATCGTGTACAGATGTTTTTCACATACAATAAGATTCTGATATATTCTACTTACCTGAACAGAGTACCTTCTCATTATTTTAACTGAACATCCCCTTTTCTAACTTTTAAAACTATTGTTTTAGTATTTTACACAATACTTGGAGGCTCTTTTTTTGATGGTGGTAATTTGTTTGTTATTTAACAGTATAATTAGAAAATTTTAGAACAGATATGAATAAAATTTTGTGAAAGTTTTGACGGTATGCAGAGCAATCTATCAGATTTCAGGAGTAATCTCTGTCTGAATCTAGGAATTTTGTAAAATATTCTTTATCATAGTGAGATGACAGTATGGGGAGGTGAGTTGCTTGTCAGAAGATGAAAATGGAAATGGAAACATACTTTTTCATCTTTTTCTAGTTCTAGCCCCATTTTTTTCAACTTGTCCTCGAACTCGTCCCTCCTAGATGATTTGCAATCTTCTTGGTTGTCAAATATGTCTTCTGTATGACCCATTTCCACATAAGCCATTGATAGGGATGATGGGTTTTGCCTTTGAACTTGGTTCTGTTGTGGATCTCCACCTTGGTTCTGGAGGCTGCTGGTAACAGTATTTCCAGAAAGTCCATGCTCTGCCTGTTTACCGGAGTGGCTTTCACCTGGCTCCCTAACAGGATAGGTGAGAATATAGTCCACACGCCTCTGACCGTCCTCGAAGAAGAGTCCATGCTGGCAACTAGCATTTTCCTCTGGGATTAGAGCCTTAAACAGCAAATGAACTATGGTTAATATTCAGAATTTAAGACACATGAAATATGATGTAGGATGTTGTCAAATGAATCTGTTTTTTTTGGGTTTTTTTTTAGAAAGCTCAAGATGTTCTCTTTCAAATTATCTCGCCCAACAGGATTGGCTGTGAACAATACACTTTTCTTTCCAATGACAGATTTGAAGCTTTCAGCACATGTGCAGACGGAAATACGATGGTTTAAGAAAAAAAAATTGCAGAGCCTAAGTTAATAAATGAATTCAATTTAAATTCCTATTTAAAGCCTATTTTGATCATCTATCATGCTTAAAATATTGTTCATGATCACCAGTACTGCTGTAACTTGCACACTGATTTCAACAGACTGTACATAATAACTTATTGGAAACTACACGTTTACTTTTTCAAGCACAGTTCAATGCAAAATCTGAACTTTTCGATTTCAATTTTATAAATATTCTAACTACTTAAGAGCTGTACCATACCATGTTTTATAACTATGGTACATGATGTTAATATATTTTTTTCTTTTGAAAACATTGTGTGTGGGTTCTGTTATGTTCTGTGTCCTGTTCGCTTTGTATATCTGTTTGTATATCTGTTTGTATATCTGCGACTGCTGCAAATTTCCCTTTGTGGGACAATTAAAGGACTATTCTATTCTATTCTATTCTATTCTATTCTATTCTATTCTATTCTATTCTATTCTATTCAGAGTAGAGTGGAGAGATTGCTCATTGATGTGCCAAATTTGTTTGTTCGCAGCTTGTTAAGTACCGTAGTGTCTCCATTGTCTCTCCAAAGATCTCCCACATGACAAATAACAGAATCCTCATTGTACATGCAGTGTTTGCTGCATACATACAAACAACCATCAAAACTTTTCTTCCTTGAAGTAAATTTTAAACTCGCTTAACTGTAAAATATCACAATTCTTTGAAATGTATGATTAGGGATTTCTAAAGCATAAAACTACATTTTTGAATCATATATTATACATCATAGTTATACATCATATATTTACATCATATATTTTGTTGAAATTGTGTCAGATACACTTTAAAATTTTGATTTTGCCCAACCCTATAGTTAGTGTTAGCTTAGGTTATCCTGATCTTTCCCTTTAATGAAGCTGTTATAGGCTCAAACTGCTGGAGGACATACTGACAGCATTTATTTACTCAGCTGTCTTTACTCTCCATGCTTGTATGTACCTTTACTACTTTAACTTGGTTTCTTTTCCAATAGAGATGGTGAGTGGCCCAACTCTTATGTGTCTATCTGCATCTCTTTCCTGTCCCAGTGGGTCAAGGCAGAAGGTTCTACTGATTCTGGTTCTGCTGTGATTGAAATGTTTTCATAAAGCTACCTTAGAATCTGCAGTATTGATATAAAATGAACTTGTTATTTATGTATTGTGCCCCAAAAATTACTTTTGCAATGAAGTTGTGTGATATAAATAAAATATAATTAAAATATAATTGTTTTGATTTGAATAAACTGATTGGAAATGAATACATAGATAGATCTCTTGATAGATAATCTATTGATGATTGGAGTACTCTTCCTCTTTCCTCCTCCAACAATGTATAATGGATCTCAACTAAAACACAGTAAATCTGTGCTGTATTTTTCCTTTTATGCCGTTAATGTCATTGAGTAGTTACTATGTTCATATTTTGATATACTCACCCTAAACTTGCCATGGAAGATGACATCGTGTAGAAAATGTGCCTGTTGCTGTAGATTTGAATTGGCTTCCTCTGCCATAATGCAGATTATTTTTTTAAAAAAGAAGAGGTAGTAGGAATAAAACTGTTTCACACTAAGTTTCTCTGCAAATCTCTACTGCATGAAATGTTTAGTTCTAGGAAAGTTCTGGCATCAGTAGATCCAGTGGCTTCTCTTCTCTTATGTTTCTATGCTTGCCTTCCTTTGAAATTCTGTGTGAAGCTACAGTTGTGTCTGAAGTGTGAAGTCACTGAAGTGAGCCTGCAGACTTGTTACTTGAGATGCCGTCTGTCAGCCAAGATCTAAAATTAGACAGAAAACTCTGAACATAAAGTTCCTGCCCTTACTGTTTTTATATTCCTTTAACTGTTAAGAATTACAACAATCACCCAAAAACACAACCAACTTTGTTGTTGTTAGATCTGTGCAGGAAATCAAAGTGTTGACAGACCAAAGACAAAACATATTGATGTTTATTAGTAGGGCACAGTTATTGTACTTTCATTATATTTACAAGGAAGAAACATAAAGCTCGATAGCTGCATTGCTTATTATTATTTCTCATTATCAAATTATTCAGTTGGAATCAGAATCAGGTTTATTTGACCAAGTATGTTACACACACAAAAAGTGTTGGGGGAAAAACTGTTTTTGTGTCTTGTTTTGGCAAACAGTGATCTGCAGTGCCATCCAGAGGAGAGAGGAGACAACAGGTGAGATCCTGGGTGCTTTAAAGGGCTTTAGTTGTCCTGAAAAGTGCTACATATGTCCAATCAGTTATCATTATTTATATTATCTGCCTTCATGGCATCTGTTCAACCATGTTGCAGTTTTATTTACCCACCCTGCACACATTCACAGATATAGTGATGGAGGATATCTATGTGTTAAGTCCATGAATGATCCTCTGGAATAATTGGGATTGCACTGACTCTATGGTTGTCCTCCCAGATCTCTGTGGGTGTGGCATCCCTTCAGTGTTCATTCAGTAATTGTCTCAGCCAGGTACCCTCTAAAACTTCTTGACTAACAGCAACCTGTTCAGTTTCTGTAGTTGAAAGTGCAATTGTTGTCTGTATTCTGTGGGAACTCACTGCTCCTCTATTCAGAAAATAAACATCACCAGCTGTCAAGGGCGTAACCATCATCTCAGAAGTGACGGGTGAGTTTGAGTTTTTCTAAGTTATCAAAGTAAGGAGAAATGAACAGCGAATGAATGCAGCTGCTCACGGCGTGATCAGTGTGTCTCTGTCCTCCTCCGTTGGACAGAGTCTTTTATTTGTTACAAGTGCAGGAGATGAACCAGAACCATTTGTTCTAGCAACATAAAATGGAACCAGGTCATGCATTCAGATCATGATCAGACATAAGGATTAACATTAAGTCTTAACTGTATATTTGTAGCAATAATAAAGTTATTGTCATGTATAATATTGTGAAAACTCTATCACATTTTTTCAGTGATCTATTGTATGATTTATGTGATTTTAAAAAGCGTAGGGTGGGAACTGCAGGAATGTTCTAGTAGTTCAAAGACAGTTATTTATTTTCATCTTTACAGTTAATATCATTATTGGTTACAAGTACCAGGTGTTCAGCAGGAACAGGTAACTAAGTACTAACTGATTGTAGGTGTCAATCTAGAAAGATTTAACAAGTACAGGTAAAGGTTCAAGTTCAGACACTAGCTCGTGTGAATCAGTAAATCTTAATCACACAACAAAAAACGTGTACTCTTAATGCCCATCATCACTAACAGCAACAGTACAGCAGGAAGGAACCAACTTTAGCTCTTTAAACTGTATATTATAAAAATCCAACATTTTAGCTGTTTGATTTGAAACACTGATCACTGAACCTCGAGAGGGTTAGTAGCACGATTAAAAAATACAAACAGCATTGTTGTAAGCAAATTATTACTTATTTTAATAGTCGACTAATCATCAGGTTTTTTGGTATATGTTTGCTAATGGTAATGAAATTGTCATTGCTACAGCTTTAATATTAAGTGTGAATATTGAAGTGCGTTCTTAGTGCGTTACAGTAATCTGCCGAAAACTAACGAACAAACGCTCAACAGGTGTTCTTACCTTTAATGCAGACAGATTGAAAGATCTGTTAATCAGTGTAAAATATATTATATAGTATACAGTATAAAATGTTTCATATTACTGGTTAATACTTAAGAAATAACCACAAAGTCATGAAATTTGTATGAAATGGACTCTTTAAAGTCCCACATGAGCTCTATGTCTTCAAGTCTAAGAAAGGTTGTTCAGCCTCAGACATTATGCTCTCTCTCTCTTGACTGACTGTGTCCGCTTGAAATGGACACATCTGTCCGCCATCATTCACTGGACTGCACCCATCCATTTCATATGCCTGCAAATCCCAGGAGGTTTCACACATTTTTTTTATATGCATATACTATATCATAGATCATCGGGGTTGAGAAATGAGTGAGGAACTGAAATCTGTATTGTGTGGCGTCAGATGATTTTCTTTATGTCAGAAAGATCGGTGTATCATCTAGTCGGGTCTGGATCAGTTCTGTGACTTGCAGGGGAATCTTGAAATCAGCTAGCGCAGCACTCAGAAGTGAGAGGGTGTATGTTGGAAAACTAAATGTAGAAAAAAAGACTGAGAGCGAGGTTTGCAAAAGAGAGCATATTTTAGAAATATGAGAAAAAGAGTTCTTATATGCAACATTTTTGTGTCAGTACTCTCCATAATATTGTTTGACCCTCTCCCCAACCTGTTTATACACTCACTCTACTGTGAGCTGCACCCTCCTATTAAAGGAAGTTATCTGACACCACAATATTGTTTACAGACCTGGTATCATTCAGGTGTTGAACTTTATGCCTTGACAGAAACATTTAAAATCAACTGAATCAGAATTAAACATTTGTACCACAGGAACATCTCTATGATATTTGACTCTGGATTTAAAATTTAGTCGTCTATGTTTTTGCAACAGCAGATGGACGCTGATGGTTTATATTACAAAAGCTTCACCTACTTTCAGTTTGGTGGTGCTCTTCTCCCAGCGTGTTGTTGTTTTTGTCTCACTACATTGATTTGATCTAATATTACATCCTAATTTTAATTTTAATTTATGCATTTAAGTATGGCTGATGGCTGTTGAGCCAGGCCACAGTGATCACAAACACCTACTACTGTCATTTAGCAGACGCTTTTATCCAAAGCGACTTACATTGAGAGAACATACAAGCAAGAAATCAAAGAGAAGGAAACAATATAAGGAGGCGGACTGTTTGGAGTCCAGTTTAATTCCGACGCTGATACATCAAGTGTATCAAATTTTTTTTTTTTTTTTTTAACCTAATATAATTTAATATAAGCTAGGTATCTTTGCGTGTCTGGTCATGACATTTAGCCTAAAAAAAGACTTTCAAAACCTTTTTAAAATCTACTTTGAAAAAATATTGATATTTTGAAAAGACATTTAACAGCAAAGCATGTTAGAAAAGTTCTTGATTGTGTTCTGTGTGTGTTAGGATCTACAGTAGCTCTGTACTTGGTTAAATCCAGAGTTTTAACTCTGTCTGTCTGTCTGTCTGTCTGTCTGTCTGTCTGTCTGTCTGTCATTCCGCCCTTTCAACTAGAAAACAATATTCAATAAAGGACTTTAAAATCTGAAAATTTGGACATTTATTGATTTTTGAGTAATAACAGATCTACAGACATGCCTTGAAGAGTCACACTTTATTTACAAAAATACTGAGAACCAAACAGTTGAAGGATGAGGAAGCATGACACTAATATTTTTAGATGTTCTTCTTACTGAACAGCAGCGCAGTTAAAGCCACTTGTTACATGTATCTTGATGTAGTTGGGCAACTGCAGGGTGTACTTCAGGTTTACTCATTTTTCCAAAGATGCAACCTTTTCTACCATGCATGTTGCTTTATCTTGCATGTGTCGATGAAGATCACAGTTTGGTTAGTGAGCAGTAGAGAACTTAACCAGTCTACTTTCTGCGGCGGGCAGCAGCTCCCTTCTTGCTGCTGTAATTTGAAAAACAGAGAGAAATATGGACACATGTAAAACTGTTGCTTGCATTTGTTTCTGTTGACATATTAAATATATATTTTAACTGATATTCTGTATTTATCTAGAAAAATGATATTACCAGTAAAACCTACAGTGTTTGTATTTTTCTATAAGTGTTAGACTTACAATTTTACTCAGGTAATCAAAGAAGTAGACTAAAGCTTTATGGGAAACCAAGAACATAAACCATTGATTCCAATGTTCCTTAAAGTCTGGGATATACACTGATCTAAGTGCAGAAAAAACCCTGCATCATATCTAACACTTGGTTATTGTCACGTCAGATTAAATCAGCTCTACCAGAGCTGTAAAATCAGTGGCCTTTTACTCATGAGATCACATACTTAATTATTGTAACGTTAAATTAAAGTTTTTCTCAGTTGCTTTGGTGCGTTTCTCACAACAGAATTCAAGTTTTCACAACAGTAAGTGCAACCTCCACCACATGTAGTCGTTTGGGTGCAACCTAGTAGCAGTTTCATGTTCATTTCATCCAGTTGCAGATGCTTTTAGACATGAAGCAATTATGTTCGTACAAATATCTGCAAAATGATCACTTTTGACCTGCTTTTCATCATGTCTGTCAAAATTAAATGTACTTGTACAGGCTAAATAGTCATTGTTCATACAACTAATAATCTTCATTTCATTGATTGTGTCATTGCACACAAAACTGTTGAACATGTTGTCAAAAATTTTGTACATTAATTTAAAAAATATTTTAATCGTGTTCACATGAAAATGTCTATAAATAACTTTTCTCAGGTGAATCTTATCGTACACTGATGAAAAGATGAGAGTGAATTATTATTGAAAACAATAACAAGCTTCTTCTTCACTGTTGAATCACATGAACCCAAACTTTACAAGAATGTATAAACCAGGAGATAAGATTGGCCTGAGGTGCGATCAGTGTGTGTATGCATGCAGAGAAGAGTCAAGGACACCATCTCTGGGCCAGAACCGATTGTTATGTCTGTCCTCAGTCTGTTGGCGTCCAGTGGACAGGGGAAGGAGGGTGGGGCTGTGCGCCTCAGCACTCACTGCTCCAGGGGAATGTAGTGCATTGGCCTTGAGGCCAGCCGAAACAAAAAAATTAAAGTGATTAGATCAAAGCCGAAGAATTTCATCAGCTTCTGTTTGTCCACATGGTACACTTTTGTGGAAGGTCCAAAATAGCAGAATTTTTGCCAAATTGCTTAGTGATGCCGCCAATAATCAATCAATCACTTCTCCACACCAAACCGAAACTGCAACTTCTCCAAGGTGGCGCCACTCCTTCAATTTAGATCCAGCACCGCAGCCAGTTTACGGTTCAGCTCCAGGACCCCGTCAGCCAGCTTGCTGTCTTGAACCTTGCATTCCCTGTCCCGTTCGAGAATCACAGCCAGCTGGTCGCGGTACTGCTCCGAGACCACATCCAGTTTCTGATCCAGATCTCCAAATCTTTTAGTCCAGGTGTTGCCAGTAGCAGCCCATCCAATCCATAACTTTAGAATTTGTCGATACATCAGGTAACACCAGCGCAGATCAGCAGGTACCCCACGATCCGTAATCCAAATATGTAGACATCCTCCACGTCTTCGACCTCCAGAGCAGACAGGCAAACCATCTTCCACTCGCCCCAGGAATCCATGGTAAACCCGGCCGGCTGTGTCGATTCCAGGCAAGACCGCTCCCCATTTTTCAGCCTTAAGTTTGAAAAAACTTTGTCCAGTTGTCCAGTGCGCTGAGTGACCACGAAGCCAGATCCATTTTTATAAATTTCTAGTTCGTAGCAGCCAGTGCGGAAGGCACGGGGACACAGACACAAGACAGAAGAAAGAACGGGGGGGTTGAAGAAGATAAGGGAGCAGCTGGGAAAAGCGACTGTCCTCGACAAGAGCAAGAGCAGAGTGGAAGGTCATGTAAGGTCAGTCTCATTAAAGAGGGGTGAGGATGTGCGGAGGAAGGGGACCAAACTTGGGAAGAAGAGGAAGAACAGGACGACCACATAGACAGATTCCTGATGAAATCAGGGAAACACTTGTGGATCATGTGGTAAATCATGGCGTCACGGTGGCTGAGGCTGGTTGAAAGGTGCAGCTAAATGTTGGGAGAACTACTGTCACTTCGATTATTCAGACATTTTGTCAAGAGAACAGGTGAGCAGACTGTAATTGAGGGTTATTCAGCACAAATTAATTTGCTCTGCAGAGGATGGACTTGAGACTCAAGAAGATACCTTCCATGGTGCATTTAGAGAGTTTATATCTACTGTGATGTAGATGTAAATATGTGGCCAGACAGACGGGAGCATCTAGTTGTCCGTGATTGATTTGCAGCACGTCTGTTTCACTGTATTTTCAGCTTCCAGTCCATGATGGGGGGGGGGGGTTATTGCAGCCAGTGACCTTCTCAGCAGAGTGGATGATATTCTGCAGTCGGCTCTTGTCCTTGACTGAAGCTGCTGTGGACCAGATGGTGATGGAGGAGGTGAAGATGGACTCCATGATGGAGGTGTAGTATCAGTAGGTTGAACAGGAAGTACGTCCTCTGATGCTGGAGCACCAGAGCTTTTGGTGAGGAAGCTGATGTTCATCTCCCATTTGAGGTCCAGAGAGAAGATGGTACCCAGGAAGAAGAAGGACTCCACTATGTCCATTGGGGACTCACTAAGGGTGTCCCTTAGCTTGACAGACTGAGCCAAAGGGAATTTATATTTTTGTTGTCAAAGTTTTTATTGCATGATGCTGTGAACAGTTGTAGTTATACAGTAAAGTGCATATTTAGTGTCTTGATTTTTATTTCATTCTAGTTTTCAAAATGTTTTCTTGACTTTACATGATATTGGGAAGAACTTCCAGAGTCAAAATGAAAACATGTTCACACCATCTGACTTTTGACTCAAAGATGCTGATGTTGTAACTTGTCATTCTGACGGCACCGACACTTTCATGGACATAAATATTTGCTTTTGAAGAACAAATGATCCATTTTGAGAAAGTGACTTGCTTTTGCAAGTTATCCACCATGTTCTGCAGTTTGCACTAATTGTTTTGAGAAATGCCTTAGCGGTGGTGCAAAGTTTAATTCTGTTGTAAAAAATGCACCAAAGCAACTAAGAAAAACTGTATGCTTCTCAGCCACCCATCAACACCATTAGGCACATTCTAGTTCAACTAGTACTTAAACTGTACACTTAATTTCAAAAGAACGTGTATAAAACAATTAGTCTCTCAATTAGACATTTGGAAAGCTACATTTATTTATTTTTTTGTATGGCAGCTATGTTAAAGTAGCAGTAAATAGTGTTTAACAAGCACATGTTTTATGTCTAAAACACTGTGCTAATTAATGCTGTACTGTGTCACTACAGCAGTCCAGTTTCTATCGTTTTCAAAATGAAAATCTGATCTTGAATCATACGTGATGTCATGCATTTCTCATAGAAAGTGGGATGTAAATACTTTAAGCTTGTTAGGGTTGTTTTTTTTACACCAGTTTGTTTCTGCTCTCTCAGCAAGTGGTTGTACTCAGAGTTTTCAACCTGCCATCATGCTAAACATGCAGCAAACCTGAAATGCCATCTACGTTGCTACTTACAATTTACTGAGCTCCTCCACCCTCTTGCGCAGTATTGTAACCTGAAGGAAATCAAAATGACATGGAGGGTTTAAGTCTGGAGAAGATAAAAGACCTGCCCCTAAAATGTGAGCATCAATAAAACATGAAACACCACAAAACTGGTACAGACATGAAACCTGCTGCTTTATAATGCTTGTCTTAAGAATTTTACCATAACCCTTCAAAGCTGATTCATAAAATAATCAATTTCTTTTAAATTAACTGTAAAATATAGATAATTAGATTTTGTTTTTATCATGTACTTTTATATCGACAACAAATTGGCGTTTGTCCCCTTTACTGCTCAGATTGTCCACTATAGGCCAGAAAACTTCTAAAGAATTTGACATGGGAGGTCCTCAAAGAAAAGTCCAGGTAAAAAATTTAAACTCTTAGACACTTAGAAAGGTAACTCAGATATGATACATTAGCATTAAAGCAGTTAGCATTTTTATAACTTGACAATTTTAACAGCAAAAATTGAGAAAAAGTCCACACATTAGGGCAATTAGTGAGATAAATTAACTATTTCCACCTTAAAGTTTTGTTACATGCATACATTTGATCTGATGTATTCCATAATCTCAATACTAAATATTTAGTAAACTATACACAAAAAATTTGGACGCTCATGAGACTACAAAGAAGTAATTTCAGTTAAACAGTGAAACAAAGCTAAATGAATGTAGGTTTGAGACTGATTAACTACAACCACATTTCAGTGTTTAAAACTGTGAACAATAATATAAATAAAACTGAAAATAAAGCATCATTCAATTTACAAAAAAAAAAAGTATTATGCCGTCTGTCTTTGAGGTGCCATATTTATTTCTTAGATCTCTAATGTTCTCATTTGTGGGGCACATTTCACCCTTTAGCTTATTGAATCATTTCTCAATAATGTACCTTGAAAAAATAAACTAAAACCTGTGAGAATGTTTCATTGAGTCCATATTTATCATCCTCAACACTGTTTTTAATCCAGCTGAAAATTGAAAACTTTCACTTTTTTCTTGAGGTGAACATTAGAAGTCATTAGAACTAGTGGAAAAAATTCTAAATGCAATTATTCTACTCCTCCATCTGGTGTTATACACCTCAGCTTTAGAGATCTGTAGTTACAATGTTGAAAATCTCACCTCATACTTCTGCAGCTTCAGCTTCTCCATGTGGTCAAACTTCTCCGCCTCAAGCTGGGTCATCCATTCATGAAACTCATTAATCTTTTCCCTACAACACATTAACACAAGAAAATTAGCTTCAAACAACATAAATCATAATCTCTAATTTTCCAGAATGCTTTGAATTACAGTCATAAGTTGTTCTATATTTTTAAACAGTACTACTGTATGTTGTAGAACAAAGAAAAAAGTACAAACCAAGAAAAAAAAACATGTTATAAGATAATGTGTTTTAAAATATCAATAAAGATGAAGCGTGCATATAAAATAGACATCAGATTCAAACATTGATTCTCACACTGGGTTGTGCTTCCATGGTGGTCATTGATGGGAAAAGGAGTGAATGATTCTTTGGGTTTTTTGCTTCTTATTTAGTATATAAAGACTTGCTTTTGCATTAGACTATAGGCTATGTAGTATCTATGTATTTATCAACAACATCCTGTAATTTTTTTTCACTCAAATATTTTCATTAAAATTTCACTGTGAAAACTGACTTATGTCAGCCTCTATTACTAAGAAACATCCAAACTCTTGGATTTTTGCCCATATTAAACTTTATTGTCTCCATCTAAAAAGCCAATTTTGCAACATTTTCTTGCTTCTTTTTTATTTTGTAATGTAAATGTTTATGTGTCAAATTATCATAAAAAATTAATAAAGTTGAAAAGTAATGCCTAGTTTGAAGCCACAGCAAGACTGGCTGCAGTAAGTTTTAAGTCCCGCCCCTTCATGTAAATGAAAGTGACAGCTTCTTGACCAATTTCCTGAAAGATGTTTTCATAAGTTTTGAATTCGGTTAAGCCACGTAGTTCTTACCCTGGTGCTATATTGGTTCTAAAAATAAATATAGCTAATAGCTAAGTTAATATTGATGTTGATGGTTATGTCATAGCTTTAATAACTTCTGTATTATCTACAAACTGGGACCTTCAAAAGGAAAACAAAGCTAAATAGTGATTACAGGCTCTGTTATAACATTGAATGAGCCGTACCTCAGCTTGTCTTCACTCAGATGATCAATGTTGAGTGCCTTGCGTCTGGCAGCCAGGATCTTCTTCTTCTTTTCTCTCTCAGTCTCTTTCTTTCCTCCTCTCTTCTGATCAGCCTGTTCATGTCAAACACATGTTTACAGGTAAAGGTTCAGAGCAGATCTAAATTCTACAGAATCGAACATCAGTCATGTGCATGTGTGCTAACCCTCTGGAGATGGCTGCTATAGCTGGAGCCCATGCTGGACAGAGCTGACTTCTTTTTGAAATCTTCATCAGCTTTCTTCTTAGCATCAGCCTCCTCCTTCTGTCGCCTCTCCTCCTATAAATTAAAGTGTTCATTTAAGATATTCAGGCTGAGATGGTGCCAGTAATGCTTTTGGTAAAAATATTAATGAGTTAATTAGAAAGTAAATGTTTTGAAACAACAAACCTCGCGTCTGGCCTGGCGCTCCTTATCTTTCTCAGCACGAACCCTCTGTTGCTCCGCCCTCTCAGCACGACGCTTCTCCTGCAGGGCAGCAGAGAACACTGGTTTTAAACATGAACCTTTTGAATCCCATAAAGCTTATCACAGAGCACAGACACCGTCTTGTCATGTCAAAACTGACCTAAACTTCCAGAAAACAATGGAAAACCAATATGGCAGCACCAGATGCTTCTGAGCTGAAAAATCACTTCCTGAAGCTAAAAACTTACTCAGATCTAGTGAAAGCTCACCTTTTCTGTTCCCTCTTCAAACCTACATCCCAGTCAGATTTTAAATACTCATTTGATACCACATACTAATCTTGGGGAATGATACATATCATCCTTACTTTGTTGAAAAACAAGTTTTAGATATTTTTTTATTAAACTTAAACCTAAATGCCCATCTACACTGTTTCATTCTGATTAGTAAAAGATGGCACTTGACTAGAAACAGAAGAGATAACATTGTTTATATTGTTAAAACATAAAAGTAAGTTCTATTTGATAAAACTCTTGATTTTGGTGGAGAACTCACAATCCTCTCTTTGAGTGCAATCAGCTCTTCTTCTTCCTTCTTCCTGCACTCAAAGTGAGCATCAATCAGAGCCTGCAGCTCCATCAGATCCTTGTTCTGACGCTTCTTCTGGATGTCCTGAAAACAACAAGAAGAAACAGTGTTTATCCAGAAAAACCTGGAGACACAAAGAAACCCTCAAAATAAGGACTGTAGTCCACTTACATCAAAGTCCACTTTCTCACCCTCCGGGATCTTTGGAGCGGTGGGTCTGTGACAGAGTGTTTGAGTCTTGAGTGTGTTGAAATGTCACAAATTTTCAAACATCTCTTTGACTGAATGACAAACATTAAGATATTTATAGTATTCTTCTGAAGTCAGTTAATAAAAATACTTACTTGAATTTTGGCTTCTCCTCTGCAGGTTAAAAAATGGGATGAGTGCATATTAGAGGAATTAGAAAGAAAACAGATTATTTCAATTCTTTTAGGCCACATGTGTATAAAGGTTTATGGTTTCTGTTTAAAATGACAGATATGAAGGATTAAATAATGAGTTTTTAGTTTAGGGTTACAACAGTCAATGAAAGGCAAAAATACACAGAATTATTAAAGACAAACAGATTAAACAGGAGATTTTATACATAGTGGTGAAAGCAATTCAATCTAACTACTAATGATATTACAGTGTTTTGTACGGTCAGTCTCTCTATATTTGGATTTGTCTTTTTTCTCTTTCCTTTGGCTTGACCCCAGAATATTTTGGAAGGCACTTAACTCAGTTATTGTTCCTTTTTTCTTTCTATTTCAACCCAGATTCTGGAGGCTCCATGCACACGTTGAGTTGCATTGCAGGAGTGGGTTTGTTGTGCTGGGAAGCATGTGTTAGCAGTTCATATTCTTTCACCCTTTTGTCCAATAACATTTTCAGTAAAAGAAAGATTCAATCTGTGCAGTTTAGAATAAATTTAGACTTTCAATGCCAATTAGGCAGCGCTCCTCAGACAGATTGAACATGGACAGACTGCAGGCCACAGACCAGGATAATAGATAATTCATTCAGATAAATCAGAATCAAATTAAATCTTCTTCAGTGGCCTCTGCATGCAGCAAGCACGATGGAATGAAAGCACATCTGATGGCAGTGTTAGCATGTGCAAAATTATCAGAAAATCAAAACTCTTTCAAACTTTAAAAAGTTATTCTTGCTTAAATCCACAAAGAACTTTATGTGAATTTTTGAAATTAAATACAATTTTAAACATTTATTTTAGAATTTCCAAACCAAGATTTGACAAAAATACAGTTCCAGATTTAAATACTTATCCCTGCCTTCCCATCATACATGAAACTTTACTTTATATGGACACGTCAGATATCTCAAAAAAGACATTTTTGACTCAGTGTTTAATGTTAAAGGTTTTTTATTAAGTAAAACTTTGAATATGATTTCAAACAGTAAAGATTAAAATTTTGAAAATAAGCCTTTTTAGAAAAACTTTAGTTTCTTTTACCTTTCTTAGTGAAGCAGTTAGGGCTAAAAAGCTAAGCATTTTACTTTAGTTAAGATGGTGTAAAAGCAAACGTCTAGTGCATGTGGTTTAGTTGTGTAAATATGTATGACTGATAAAAAAAAGCTTTGTATTTACTGGATTTAAACTGATGACCAATGAGAGCCATGCAAGCATATTAAACATGGGTCAAGGTAAGAGAGAAGTACAATGCTACTACAGTTATACCTGTTTGTAAACTGTTACCAACACAAGTGGATTGTATTAAAAGTTTCAAAACAATATCATGGTCTGATGAACTTTTGTCACAACTTGTTACATTGTCAAAATTGTTGGACTTTGTCTTGTTCAGTTATTTATAAAATCCATGTTACACTAATAACCTTTTCTTTGTATTACTCTGTGTGACCTACTTGTGTAATCTGAGGGGGGGGGGGGGGCACTCAACATGTTTGCTGAACCATGCCATACTTTGATAAAGTAAGCTAGCTAGCACTTGTATGCTAACAAGTGATTTTAGAGCTACGTATATCGAGGAATAAAAAACATGAAAGACTATATATTACTTTTTACATTTAGCTGATTTTCTTCTTCTTCACGTTTTCTTTGCATTTTCATACCATGACATACATGTAAGTATCAATGTATATAGGTATCTGTTTAGAAACAGAATCTATCATCATAAATATATATTTGATTAGAATACTTTCTACAGTATAATAGTATTATACACATACCAGTTGTAAAACACATGCTAACTCTTGGGTTTTGTGCTGTGTAACATGTTGACATGACACTGGACCTACCCAGCAAATACAGAGAGATTAGTGTGAGTTTGTATTAGCCGAACTCCCTGAGATTTTAACAGGAAACTGAGTTTCAAAGAGAAATATTTTAAAAAGAGGGAAAATGAAATAACTTCATTCTTTAGTATCAGTCATGTCACATTCATTAGAAATGATACTAACATGTTTATCTGCCTAAATGCTGTCAGACTTTTAAAGCAGAACTAAGTAAGTTTTGCTCTCGCTCTCCCCCTACTGGTCCCCTGTGAAAGCTCACTGTCGTAACGTTCCCCCGCCGC
>SSNP01000365.1:51630-94130 GCA_006937955.1 Pachypanchax playfairii
ACCCCCCCCCCCCTCCACCCCGCCACCGCCCCCCCCAACAACAACGCGCAGAGAACGCTTTTGCAAGAAGAAAGAAAAACAAAACCAAGAAAATGTCTTGACAGGTGAGTATTATTGTCATCTTTGCGCTCCTAAGGGTGGCGTTGCTAACAACGGCAAGGGCTTCATGCTTGTATTTATGTACGTGAGTGTGAGTGCCGTAAAGCAGGTTTGTTCTCGCGAGATTAGTCGGGTCCGATCCACTGAAAGTTGCAAGTGCTGCTTTCAGGACACAGACCCCGGAGGGAGGAGAGGGACCCACGAATCACCCCGCCAAGTCCTTGTTTACCCCCACAGGGACTCTAGAAAACATTTATTGAGGTGAAAAAACTTACTTAGTTCTGATTTAAGTACCTTGTCCTGAGGTGAAAAGAAGGCAGCTGATGTTTCTAGAACAAACTTACAGAGGTCTGTCTGTCTGACTTTAGTCAGTTGAGCGCTGTATTTTTTTGACTGGCAAAGGATGATAGAATAGCCCCACCCCCCTTCTTGCCACATACCTTCAGCCTCAGCCTCAGCCTCAGGCTCAGGCTCTGGCTCTGGTTCTGGTTCTACCACTGGCTCTGGTTCTGCTTTTGGCTCAGGCTCTGGTTCTGGCTCTGGCTCTGGCTCAGGGGCCGCCTCAGGGGCCACCTCTACTTCTTGTACTACCTCCTCTTGTACAGCTAAACAGCATGCAATAAGTTGACGGTAGAGGTTGAAGGAGGGGTGGTGACAAGATTAATAGAAGCAGGGGAGAGGAAAAATGGAAACAGGTGGATGTGATGAGTAAAATGGAAAGGAAAAAGTTTTTAGAACTCAAAAGGTTCACAATTTTGTAGTTTGGGGGAATTGCTTACAAATGCAGGTAAGACAGCAAGCAACCATGAGACAGAAAAAGTCATTGTTGAATGGTATTTTTTTAATCGCCTGCCCTGAAATCCCATGTGGTCAAATAACTGAAATTTGTTTTCTTTCTTCACATAGAGTGTTAACCAGCATGCCACAAAATGTAGATCTGGAGAAAATCACAAATGTCTGACAAATTAGTACGAGTGACATAAAGTTATCATTTAAAGTTTGCCGGCTTTGTCTTACCATCGTATTCTTCATGTGCATTTGAAAAAGAAAGGAGCAGAAGAACATCATCAAAAGTTCCCATCTGTACCCAATTTGACACAATGCAAATGCAAATTTGTGGGTACACTGGGGATCCATGCTGAGCATATACAAAGCAGTCTGTTTGAGCTGAAAGGCTCTCCGTTAGGGCCTCAAGCATCTTCACCAGAACAGTTTTATCATCAGAAAGAATATCCAACTCAAAATGACTGCTCACATTGCAGATGGTCATGCAGAGCTGTAGTACTCTTTACCATCAGGTCTGTGAAATCTTTACTCATCTAAACTTAATAGTTTTATACTTTGATTTCACACAGGAAGCTTTTTTTTGGTGCTAATAGCTACAACACTAGAAGTGCAAGAACAGTGTTTGAATGTCCTTCAGAGGGAACGCCTTATTGTACAGCATGAATCTGGAGGAGTCAAGCCAAACCTGCAAACATACACATTTGTCCAGTACTAACAACTCTCTAAAGGGAATAAAAAGGTCATTAGACAAGATCCAGATTTAACACTGGATATAGCATGGAACTCCCAACTGTACCTGAACATGGAAGGTGATGCTACTTACCCTCAACCTGGTCACTGTAAAACAAAAGACACAAAGTTGTTGCCATTAGCATCGTGCTCCATTACTGCAGATTTGGGGTTTAAGAGTGGAAAAGATAAGTCACATAAACTTCAGTTTTTCAGGGATTTCAGCTAATCCTTCAAATCTCACATGAAAGAAAGTTCATCTGAAGAAACTAGAAATAGATTCAAAATGTTGAATACAAAAGAAGGTTGACTTACACTTCCTCTGTGTCAGACATGGTGGCAGTGGACTTTGAAATCTGAAAAACAAAAAGAGAAAAAGAACTACAGATCCACCTTTTAAGAGAGACTGTCCCCCCTGTTTTATTTATAGGTCAGGATTAAGTTGCTAATGTCTTAATGATGTGTAGGAGGACTGACAGGGAATGAACCCCACCCTAAATATAGTAACATGTCCCCCAGACTTACACACATTAAACAATCTAATTCTGTCTGTATTAATATAGATTTGTGTAAAACTAGTGTGGTATTTATTAAGAAATATATTTTACTAGGATGTTGCACTAAAACATTCCTTAAATTTAGCACATCCAAGCATCTTTGGTTTATATTTAGTGACAAATTTGGACTGAAATGTGAAACCTATTCATGAATTTGCATCTCTCATGAAAAGCGAGAAGCAGACTTGACATAGATTTATGCCAAGGGTCTGTTTTTAACTGCTGAGAAGGAAGATTAATGTTGCAGTGCAGCTAAAAATGCCCAGCAATAGTGTAGTCTCCCATCACTCCGACCCATTTTATTTAGAGAAGGCATCATGTCAAAGATCTTGTACAGCTTCCTGATCATCCTGTGGTTGTTATTTATAGTTTATCTAACCCAGCAGTGATAAACATAGATGATGTGAATTCATTCAAATCTTCATCTATTGCTGATTAAATCAGAGATTTTTAGCCCAATAGTGAGTGAAACACCCAGGAAGGCATCCTGACATTCAGAAGACAGCTGCACAGGATCTAGATCCGATTTCCATCCCCTAGACTACTACCATCTTCACTTCCATAACCCAGCTGTCTTACTCTCACATGGTTCCTTCAATCATCTTCATGAGGTTTCCTGTTGACAGAGGTCACTTTACTTGAGAATTAGAATAAGTCCTGTGAGGCGATTGGGAAGGTTGCAGGTCTAATGCCTGGCTTCTTTGAATGTACTCATTAAATTTAGTAAATTCTGATTTGGTTGATTCAGTGATGGTAAGCTAAAAGAAATTTGTAAAAAAAAAAAAATCTGATTCCAGCCTGAAAGATTTGGGGTTTAAAATGTTTAAAGTGTTTATCCTCAAGTTTTCAAGTACACAGTTATCATACAATCTCACTAATAGATCTTTATTAATCATCACATTCGATGAGAAATATTGCAATGCAGAAAGAGCCATGGCTCTAATTAGAAATTAGAAAAAAGTTCATTGCCACTGCTTTCATGGTATTGCTTTAGTCTTTCATTTCCTCCTGTCTGCTGAAGAGGAAGCTGCTTTAAAGTCTTTAAGCTGTCTGTAAATCCATCAGGCATGAAGCATCACAAGGTCACTAAACTTAAACAAACACAGGAATGACACAGTACAGCACCCAGTTTTCCGAGACACTTCAGAACTAACAGAATTATTTTTTGAACATTCCTTTAGAATTGTAGACACTTTAAATTTGAAAGGGCCAATTAAATCTAATTCTTTTGCTTATTTCAGATATAGAGATAAATATTGTAGAACCCCAAACTCATTACTCAGCTGTTCTATTTGGACACTATATTTATCAGGTAAATAAGGTTAATAAAAAGGTTAATTTCCAGCTCAGACACCAAACTCTCCACATTGAGTTTCAAAGTAAAGTCGTCTTTCATTCCATTCTAACTGTCTTTCTCATACACCTGTCCTGTGCAGCACCGTCTGCTTGTCACACATCTTATTGGGCTAGGCTGCCTGAGTTTGACAGATGTTTGGGGACATTGCATTTTTCTTTCTTTTCTGTCATGCACACGCTCATTTTCTCCCTTTTCTCCTTACCTCAGAAAAGCTGAACGAAGTGAGCTCCCTGCTGGCCGAGACAGGCTGTAAGGTTCTGCAAACTTACCTCGCTGATTATGTCTTTCTGTTATAGTGACACTTGATCCATTCACGCTCCCTATTGGCCAAAGAGTAGGCTTGGAGGTGAGGCCGTCGTCATGATGAGGCTGGATCACTGTTTTCAGACCCCCCCCACCACCACCATCACAGTCACTCAAAAAGGAGATGGAAGGGTTGAGTGCTGAGGAGGGAGCCTCAAGTTTGGTGAAGGCAACAGCCAAGATGCTCGCAGCATGCTATTCTGGGGCTGCTGCATTAGGCAAGCAAATTTCATGTGGGAATCAGATGAGAGCTTGACGTCAGGGAAGCACGGCAGGTGGTGTTTCAGACCCTCTCTGAAGTGTAGAAACACGTAGTGTATAGAACAATCAAAAGAGGATAAAACTCGAGTTATTTCATTGTTTAATCTTTAATTCAGACATACTGAACCACTTTATGTGTCTTCCTCTTGTTTGCATTTGAAGCAGTGGTTTGCTGAAACCCAATAGTCTGTCTTCTAAAAATACTGGACAAAGTCTGAAACCGGTGTTACTGAACTCAGACCCCTAAAGAAATGGAGGGACTTTTACATCAACTATTTGAAAGAACCCTTTTTCATCCCTTTATTTTTTATTAAAGTTTGAACTAAACTTTAGTAAATAAAAACATAACAATAGACCAAAATAATTTCTAACACTGTGAATGTTTAAATAAAACAGATATAAAAAATAGGAGAAAACTGTTTTTACTTTGTGTGAACACTAAAGGTTTGAACAACTGACTGACTATCATGTTGCTACTTCTCAGTGACATTATTTATATTTATTCGAGACATCTTGTACCTTCCATTTCTACCTCAGAGTAGATACTGTTGTATCATTTTGCAGAATTTATATTCTGTGATGCAGACAAGTCTTGTAATTTAACGCTAGAAAATCTTAAGAACATCATTGAGGTTTCAAAAAGATTTAAAAAATAGTGCCAGTTTCTTGCAGCTTTTCAGAAATAAATATCTGAAATGTGCACATAACTACTCTGCCTCAACGTTTCAGACAAATAAATATCTTGAATGAAAAATAAATCTATCTAATTAAGAATCTAAAAACTTTTTGATTAAAATTTTTGGAGACTTTTATACAAAAGAAATATTAGTCAGTTTTTGGTGTTTCCTAATTAAATTTCCTCATCAAGAATACTCTGAGGTTTATAATGAACTTATTTAGTCCTGAGACCTTTACGTTTCTGTGACTGAAACTCCTGCTGGAGCCACGCTGGGGCGTTTGTTAAAATGGTTCCAGCACTGAAGTTGAACTAGTCTTTGTCATATTTTCTGTCTCCAGCATCAAAAAGCTGGTGCTAGCTGGCACCAACATTTCTATGAGCAAAAGCAAAGAACTACTTTTGTCAGCTCACAGGCAACCAATTAAAAACTTCTGTTGTTTTCACTCATATTCTGCTTAATTTAGGACATTGAGTTCTCAAAAGTTGGTCCCAAAATGTCAGTGAGTCCAGAGTTCTGCTGCATGTCAAGAATCCCTTCCTTTAACATCTCACTCCTGTTCTTCAGCTTCCTATTAAATTTAACACTAATTGTAAGTTTCTGGTTCTCTTTTTTAAGGAAATTCATCATCTCTCTGTATCTTTCTGATCATTTGCTCATTACCACACCCACCTGTAGTCTACTCCTCTATTCAGCTCTCTGTTCCCTGTGTTCTTCAGATTTCTATGGGCAGCCATGCAGTCAGCCACCTCTGCAATTCTCTTACCACTTATAACTCCCTGTTTTCACATCTCACCTGAAAATGCACTTTTTCAAACTCTGAATCTTTTTATCTGTTTTGACTCAGTTCATTCATCTATTTTCATATGCTTTGCATTTTGATTTGATCTATATTTACAGTATAATCTGAGCATCTTATCTCTATATACTTAGATTTTACTAATTTATCTTATTTTACTTGGTATTTGATCATGTTCTGTAACATGATAATGAGAATTTTGAAAGTAAAAATAAACTGTATTTTAATAATATTATTAAATTTACCACAGAACAGAGTGTGTTTTGTAGATGCAAAATAGTATTTTGTGCCTGTCTAATTCATAAATCATCACAAAAGGACAAATCTGCATTTTTCTGCAAAATTTCTCTACTCTGACACAGTTTGCTCACATCTAAATTACATTCCATACTGTATAGGTTAAAAAGGACATTTCATACACATTTCAAGACTTTGTGGTTATTTCTTAAGTATTAATCAGTAATATGAAATATTTTCTATCTAAAAAACATCAGGAAACACTGATTAACAGACCTTTCAATCTGTCTACATGAAGATTTGTCAGGCTTCGGCTACAACTCATGAATATTTATGATGCAAATTTGCTGGACTCTGATTGGCTAACAAACTAGCCAATGAGAGCAAGGTATACTGTTTCCTGCCCCGCTGTGCATGGTAACACCAGACATTCTCTCTTCCTGTTTGTTACATCTTATGCTAACAGCTTTTAGCCAGCAGCGTGCTAGGCGTTATGCTAACAGCTTTTAGCCAGCAGTGTGCTAGGCGTTATGCTAACAGCTTTTAGCTAGCAGCATGCTAGGCGTGGTTTCAACTGCAGATACAGGCCGTTAGAACTCAGGAGAACTCGGGTTTTATCACCACCTGCGTAGTTTGAGAGATTAAAACTGAAAGAGAAGTTGTTGATCTGTTTTCACCCACTATGAAGGTAAGAACACCTGTGGTTTTTAATGGGAGGGCCTATTTAATTATTGTGTGGGCAATAGATAACTGATTGTCAAAGACCTGTGCTGTTTCCAACATGCATTTAATGTGAAATTTTTACCATCTCTGAGAACTGGTAGTATCTGTGTCCCAGGAAATGAAACTGACGAAAAGGAGTATATGAGCTGTTGCTGTCATGAAACATGGCAGGTATGTCAAGAAAAGTATATGATCATATCTTCAAAGATGTTTAGTGTTAGATATTGTAGCGATCCAAAAGGTTTTTCCAAGTTGACATTTTTTTGGAGCTGAAGGGTGGATTTACAGATAATGTCAAAAACGTTGGAATATCCAGCTGTTGCTATTTTATCTCCAGAATAGCAAAAATTAAATACAGAACTTCACATCCAGAGTTCAACAAGTTTTAAATGGCCTGTATTTATAAAGCACTTTTCTAATCTTACAGGCCACTTAAAGGTGGAATATGTAACATTTTCATAAAAAAGGGTGGTGGACTTGGCAGGTTGAAAAGCTGTTTTGGAGCCCTGGGGATTTCGTTGTGGGTTTGGGTGAGGAATTTTCATGGCATTGGAGTGCACTCAGGGGTCGCGAGCTTCGCGTCCCGACGGCTGGAGGCCTTGTTCTGTTGTTGTGGGTCCGTGCACTGGATGTTGTTGTGGTGTTTGTTTTCCATATTGCACCTTTAAAGCAGTACTAAATAACTTGTCAGCAGCCGTGTCTCATACGGCTGTTGCTAGAACCGGTGTTCTGTTGAAATATGTTACCTGTTAAACTGTGCTACCGATTCCTTCTGCACACATGCTGTTCTACAGTCTTGACTTTAATAAAAAGATTTATTGTTTATATTTGTTTCTATATTTTTCCATAAATAATTTTACCTATTAAATAAATTCTCCAGGACAGAAACACTAAATATGATGTTATTTTTACTTTCTTTACATTGTCAGAGCAACAGGCAAATGTTTGGACACACCCAGAGGAGAAGGACCCAACAATGGCTGATAAGGACCCAGAAGTCTTTTATATAGAAAATATCAGAGAAGGATCATAAAAATATGTTTAAATAATTAACAGGAAACACTCACTATAAACAAGAATACTGTATAAACTTCTAATAACATCTTGTTATGAAATAAGTTGTTAATTTGTACTATGGAGGCATTTTTCATCAGGGCAGCATAAATCACCAGAACACCACTTCCTGTTGAGACCTGAATTACTGAAGTTATTTAGTCTTTTGTAGAACCATCAGAGTGTCTAATATGAAGCTGAATATGTTTTTGTTGAGTATTTACTTAGACAAGTTTCCAAACAGTACCATGAAGTTTTTTTGTACTGCTTTGAAGCACCTTTACACTACAAGTTACACTTAACCATTTACACACATATGCAAATTGGGAGGCTACACAGGGTTCAGTGTCTTGCCCAAGACTGAACCACCAACATTTAGATTGGAAGGCAACCACTCTTTCCTCTGATCCACAACCACTTGAAACAGAATTCAAACTTATTATCATTTATGGTCATTATCATATCACAACTTGCTCTTTTCAGAATAGCTCCGCTGTCTTCAGCCATGATGAAGGGGAGTGGGGGTTGGGATGATGAGGCATACAGTATGCACCCTGTGGTCCAAAACAAAAACCAAGGAACAATTTTTTCAACTTATTATATATTAAGTGAAATTAAAAAGATGGTTTAAGGGCTACAGAGCACAAAGGAATTTGACTTGGTTGAAGGGCACAGATACCTGAATGACACCTAAACAGCCATTCTACAGCACCATAGATTAAAGATGAAATGAATGAAAGGACACAAGATGAAGGTAAGGCGAAGAAAAAAAATCCTTTTACACAGTGCCCTCAAGGGTACTGTGTGAGATTACAAAAAATACTTCAGCAAAGAATCCATACACACAATATCATGTGACATCGAAAGGACATTAGAGGAAAGTGTTTGCAATGTCTGCTCGTGCATGTGTGCACGTGGAGAGTGTTGGCGTTGGTGTTACTTTGAGAACAAATCAACCCCAGAAGTCCTTGATTTATACATTTTATCCTGATCTGTTTGATTCAGTGAGATTTTATTCATGTAGTTTTTATTCATGGAGTTTCTCAGGTCTTCATTTGTGAATCTGAGCACAATAACATATTTCTCTTTTCTTCTAACTTTTGGTCTTGTGTTTGTGATTGAGGTCATCTTTAGATGCAATGAGAAAAAATTCAGTCCAAAGTAAAAATATTGCAAATTGGTGATGGTTATTGAACCTTGTGCAAGTTTGCGAGAGAAAAACCACCATTTTTTTATACTCTCTTGCTCCTTTTCAGGGTTGCGGTGAGCCACTTCCTGTCTCCAGCAGTCGCTGGGTGATCAGCAGGGTTTCATACAACTAGAAGCAATTTAGATTCAACATTTAATGTATCCATGTTTTAGTCTGTAGGGGGGAAACCTATTAATGTATGCAGAGAATAGAACTTCATGTGGGAAGGTTCCAGTCTGGAGTCAAACCTGAGACCTTGTTGTTGTGAGGCAACATTGCTAAAGCTGCACCACTGTACAGCCCTGCATCGGCATAATAGTGCCTTTTGCTTTGGGGATTTATTGCAAAGAGAGAAAGAACACCTAGTGGAAATGGTGTTCAAAATTGAGCCAAAAACAGATACACCACAAATTTGCACCACTGTTTTAAAATCACCTGCAGGTGTTCATAGAATTTGCCTGTAATAATGTGTGTAACTCTTGTTTAAAACACTGATGTACATAATAAATGGTGGTGTTTACTGGGAAGAGCATTCACAAACCATGACTGCTGTTTAAATAGTCCCTTCCATTAAAAACAGTGTTTCTGAGGTTTCTGTTGAATATTTTAGCTCCACAGGTGTTCTTACCTTCATAGTGGGTGAAAACAGGTCAACAACTTCTCTTTCAGTTTTAATCTCTCAAACTACGCAGGTGGTGATAAAACCCGAGTTCTCCTGAGTTCTAACGGTCTGTATCTGTTTCATCACAACTCCTTTGTTCGTTAGTATTTATCAGCTCCTGCAGTTGAAACCACACCTAGCATGCTGCTAGCTAAAAGCAGTTAGCATAATGCCTAGCATGCTGCTGGCTAAAAGCTGTTAGCATAAGACGTAGCAAACAGGAACAGAGAACGTCTGACGTTACCATGTGCAGTGGGGCAGGAACCAGTATACCTTGCTCTCATAGGCTAGTTTGTTAGCCAATCAGAGTCCAGCAAATTCGAATAATGAATATTAGTGAGTTACCGCTCGAAGCCTGACAATCGTGATGCAGATAGATTGAAAGGTCTGTTAATCAGTCAATACATTTACATGCAGTCGGAGAAATTCGATTTATTGCCTTAGTCCGACTAAAATTGGACTTCTGAAACGTAAACGGCTGAAATCGAACCGGACTGAAATCGAACCGGACTGGACTTTGAATAGTCCGACTAAGCAACCCAGATAATGCGATTCAAAGTCGAATTTCTCTTCATGTAAACGCTCGGCTGCTTAGTCGAGCTATCTGGCCCGCCCCTTCAGGAAATGACATCGGCGGCAGCGCCGCGATAAACAGCAAAACAGTAAACGAAGAAGAAGATGGCGGCTAACTCAAGTGTAAATGAAAGATAAGTACATTTTACATTTTTTAACAAACTCAACTGTTTTTTTGTTTGACGCGAACCGGAGGAATGCCCCCGCGAAGGGTCGCGTGGCGCCACCTACCGTCGCGGCGGTGAGCGCACTTCTTTCAATAAAATGATTTTCAAAGTGACATGTAAACTGGGATACGGCTCTCGCCGGGAGCTAATCCTTAGTCCGACTTCTGCCAAAAGCTCGATTTAGGTGTGCAGGTAAACGTACTGACTGTTTCCTGATGTTTTTTTAGATATAAAATGTTTCATATTACAGGTTAATACTTCAGAAATAACCACAAAATCATGAAATTTGTGTGAAACGGCCTCTTTAAAACAGTATTCACAAACTTGGGTAGTGACATAAAGACGTGACAAACCATGTGATCTAGAATACAACAGTGAGAGGAAACAACACTCACTGGAAAATGTTTGAAGTAAAGTAATGCCAGCTTGTTGGATGCTAAAAACCAAACCAGTGCTTCACCATTATTTATAAAAACACAAACTTTATGTGTGTATGACTGTTTATATTTATACATGTTTGTATGACTATTTGTTTGCTTTTGTGTTGTAAAGCAATTTGGAATTTTGTCTGTGAAAAGTGCTCTAAAATAAAATGTTATATTCAATGACCCCTGGGGGGCCCTCAAAGTTAACTTTTAGAGCTCTAAGTTTGTGAAACTGTAGGCGCTGGATTGTCTGAGCAACATATTTCCTTACCTCATCTCTCTCTCTGTTATCACAAAGTTGCTGCTGTCACTGAGCAGCTCATTGGACTCTGGGATTATTTTTGGACTGCCATGGCGCCTGTTCCTTCTATTTGCAGGCAGGGGGGTTGAGTTGGGCTCACCATGAACCTGCTGTTCTGACACTCCAAGCTGGGACAAGCAGGCAGCAGCTGGCTGGCCACCCTAAAACAGCAGTCTTACAGGTAAACATTCCAAAATTTTTCACCTTTTATTGTCCAGATATGATGAATGTAAACTGAATTATGGTGGAAGCCGCTGCTAAATGTAGATGCCCACCCTCACCGACCAGATATCTGATGTGTTTAAGGGGTTAGGGGTGTTTTTGCTTGCCTACAGGGGACATTAAAACACTAGTAGAGTCAAGCTCAATGCTGTCCTTACTTTCTGTTGTTATTTGTTAAAGCTTTAAAACACTGTTTGCTTTACTATCTGTCTGGGTTGCAATGAGACATGATTTCACTTCTTCATGTTGGGCTGTTCTAGGATATTCTTCTTCAGTCTGATAAGTTTTCAGTACATGAAAATATGTATTTTCTGTTTTTTTGTTTCAAGGGGAACCTGCTTGTGCTTTGAACTCAACTAAGATTTTGACCTGGTAGGTTCTTCCATTTTATCTGAACACGTTTCCCTATATTTATGTCTGATTTTTCATGGAATTAAACTATTTTTTTACACATGTAATTTCTTTCTATTATTACTTAAATCTGATCAACTCATGATGTTAGTCATTATTACATAAATCTCTTCTATTATTACTCTTTCCCGTTTTGAACATGCATCCAAATGCCAAAACTACCAAAGCCTTAAAAGGAGTAATGAACATCTCATGTGTCAGTCAGGCAGCAAGTTCAGCAGAGGGGAGTTTAGGAGATTCATAAAATATTATCAACACTGGGGTGACATACATTAAAGTGAAAAAAATAAATAATTGTTTATGAACAAGCTTCAGCATGTCTGACAACAACCATATTCAACTCAAATCTGCTAGCTGGTCTTGTAGTAAATATCTCGTGTTTTTTTTGTTTTGTTTTTGCATGTTTTTTTTTTTGTTTTTTTGCTGTTTAGTTTGATGAAGCATGTTTGCATGCATAATGCATTCAGAGTTTTATTTCTTAGCAATTAATTAAAGAGACGTGTAAACCAGAGTCCAAGTGCTGCAAGTTTGTAGTCCTGGTAAATTTTCCTCTCATGTGACAAAGTATTCCTGTGGCCGTATCCCATATCAGTGTTTGTGAAGTCAAAGGGTTAGATGTCCAACATTCACCTTCAACTTTTTTCAGATACAATTTGAATTTAGCTCTGTGAAAATTTGCAAACTATTCTGTTCTGATTAAACAGCTATAACACATGCATACATATATACACTACTTACAAAAATTAGAGATTGTCACGGGCTCTGACAGCTTGTTGACCCACATGCTGGACTCAGACTCAGACACAGGCGTTTTTCGGTGCAAAAGTGAACAGGTTTATTTACAGGTGCAAGTGGACAGTACATATATATACAGTGGAGATAGTGCTCGGTGATCTGGTGCGTCAGGTGGATCTCAGGACTGTAAGGGGAGAGGAGAGTTAATGCTCGAGCCGGTTGATGAGAGCAGGAGATATTGCAGGGAGAGGATGAAGATGCGTGACTCACAGATCATGAAGGCAGAAAACTCTCGGGAGGAGGACAGGTCCAGTGCGGTGCTGTGCGGGAGGTGGTGAGTCCAGGTCGGGTGAGCACGCTGGAGGGAGGTAGGTGCGGTTCCAGGAGATCAGGTGCTGGACACGGAAGGATCCTCAGACACACAAGGAGCAGGGTGACGATAATCCTGAAGACAACAGGTGATCACACAGGCAAAACTCTCACACGAAGCACAACAAGAATCTCGGAAATAATCACAGGGAATAATCACTAGGAATAAATCACTAGGACGGCGCTTAGAAGTTACCATGTAGGTTAACAACCAGGCGCTGAATGAACGTCTGCCTTGTCCTTAAGTACCACCCTGCTCCTCATCAGCTCTGATCTCCACCAGGTGTAATCAATCTACCTCGCGCTCCAGCGTAGCTTCTCTCTGCAAGCAGATGACTCACCCGACACAGAAAATACACAGCACATAGTACACTGAACCTGACATTACCTCCCCCTCAACGACCGCCACCTGGCGGTATGGCACGAGATGCCTCAAAATCCCTGATGAGCTGGGGGTCCTGTATGAAGGAGGCCGGCACCCAAGAGCGATCCTCTGGTCCGTAGCCCTCCCAGGCTACCAGGAACTGCCGGCCTCTGCCACGTTTCCGCACGTCCAACAGACGGTCCACGGTGTAAACCAGCTGTCCATCAACCACACGGGCGGGAGGGGGGGGAGCGGACGGAGGACACAAGGGGCTTGAAACAACAGGCTTAATGAGAGAGACATGAAACACTGGGTGGATCCGCATAGAAGCGGGCAGGCGGAGCTTGACAGTGGAGGGACCAGGGACAGACACGATTTCAAAGGGACCAATGTAACGGGGAGCCAGTTTTTTATGGGTGTTCTTTAGGTGAATGTCACGGGTGGAAAGCCATACCTGTTGCCCGACGGTGTAGGTGGGCGCCGGGAGACGCCGCCGGTTGGCCACCCTGCAGTTTTGCTCCTTGGTGCGTTCCAAGGCGGCCACCGTCTGCGCCCAGGCGCGCCTACACCGCCTGACATGAGTGTTGACAGACTGGTGAGCAGGTGGGTTGTTCTCGGAGGGCAGCAGGGGGGGCTGGTAACCTAAGGAGACTTCAAAGGGAGATTTATTGGTAGCAGAGGAGATATGCATGTTATGCGCATATTCGACCCATGGGAGATGTTCACTCCAGGTGGAGGGGTCGTTGGAGCACACGCAGCGCAGCGCAGCCTCCAGCTCCTGATTCATCCGCTCCGTCTGACCATTGGTCTGCGGATGAAATCCGGAGCTGAGGACCACGCGCGCCCCGAGCGCCGCAAAGAACTCCCTCCAAACCTGGGAAATAAACTGGGGGCCCCTGTCTGATAGAACTTCGACAGGGAGCCCATGGAGCCGAAAAACATGCTTCACTAGAAGCCGGGCAGTCTCTAGAGCTGAGGGCAGTCTCTTGAGGGGAATGAGATGGCATGCTTTAGAGAAACGATCAATCACAGTTAAAATCACAGAAAACCCTTTACTGACCGGCAGCCCTGTCACGAAGTCCAGGGCGATGTGGGACCAGGGTCTGCCGGGGGTCTCGAGAGGCTGGAGCAGTCCGTGGGGATGCTGGTTGGAGGGCTTATTGCGCGCACATGTCTGGCAAGCCTGAACGTACTCCTTGATGTCCTTGTACATGGACGGCCACCAGAAGGACCGCCGGATGAGGCCCACCATCCTTCCAACTCCTGGATGACCTGAAAACCGGGCTGTGTGGGCCCAGTGGAGAAGGCGTGAGCGTACAGATTTTGGAACATACTTGCGGTCCGGCGGTTGGGTGGCTGGTCCCGGATCGGTGAGTTGTGCGCGTCTGATTGCCTCTTCGATGTCCCACGTAACTGCTCCAACCACACAGGCTGGGGGAACGATGGTGCGTGTCTCGGGAATTTCGTCCACTGAGAACTGACGAGAGAGTGCATCGGGCTTGACATTCTTAGAACCAGGTCTGAAAGAGATTATAAAGTGAAAACGTGAGAAAAACAATGACCACCTAGACTGTCGGGGGTTTAGTTGTTTAGCTTCCTGGAGGTAAGCTAGGTTTTTGTGGTCTGTCCAGACCACCACGGGTTCGACAGCCCCCTCCAGCCAGTGTCTCCACTCCTCGAAAGCCAACTTAATGGCCAGCAGCTCCCGGTCTCCCACGTCGTACCCTCTCTCCGCCGATGACAGGCGGCGAGAGAAAAAGGCGCAGGGGTGCAGCTTCTGGTCGTGCGGTCCCACCTGGGACAGCACGGCTCCCACGCCCGAGTCCGAGGCATCCACCTCCATGGTAAATTGCCTGGACGTGTCGGGCTGCACGAGGATGGGAGCGCTGCTGAATTTCTCCTTAAGTTTAAGGAAGGCGTTGTTAGCTTCAGGGGTCCAGGTGAACGGTTGCTTAGTGGAAGTGAGAGATGTTAAGGCAGCAGCAGTCTGACTGTAATTACGGATGAACTTGCGGTAAAAGTTAGCGAAACCCAGGAAACTCTGAAGCTGCTTACGTGTCGTGGGTGTGGGCCAGTCCATCACTGCCTGTACCTTTGCAGGGTCCGTTTTTACATGTCCGTCTCCAAAGATAAATCCTAGGAATCCCACCGAGGAGACATGGAATTCGCACTTCTCCGCCTTCACGAAGAGCCGATTCTCCAGGAGACGCCGGAGAACCTGACGGACATGGAGCCGGTGTTCAGCCTCGGAAGCAGAGAAGATTAAGATGTCGTCAAGATACACAAACACAAAGTCATTTAGAAAATCTCTTAATACGTCATTAATCAGAGCCTGGAAGACAGCGGGGGCGTTGGTCAGCCCAAAAGGCATGACCAGATATTCAAAATGCCCCAGGGGAGTCTTAAAGGCTGTCTTCCACTCATCTCCCTCTCTGATGCGGACCAGATGGTATGCGTTGCGTAAGTCGAGTTTGGAGAAGATGGCAGCTCCTTGAACAGTCTCAAATGCTGAGGCCAACAAAGGTAATGGGTACCTGTTTTTTATGGTGATCTGATTAAGTCCTCGGAAGTCTATACAGGGTCGCAGTGACCCATCCTTCTTTGACACGAAGAAGAAGCCTGCCCCCAGAGGTGATGTTGAACGGCGGATGATGCCCGCCTCTAGCGACTCCTTGATGTACTGCTCCATACTCTCTCGCTCCGGGCGAGAGATGTTGTAGAGTCGGCTAGAGGGCAGGGCGGCTCCGGGGAACAGGTCTATGGCGCAATCGTACGGTCTGTGAGGAGGAAGAGAAACAGCTCGGGACTTACTAAATACCTGACCCAGGTCGTGGTATTCTGGAGGAACTCGTGTTAAGTCCGGGATCTCCTCTCTAGTGCATGCTGGAGACGTGGATCTGGCGAGAGCAGAGTGCAGACACTGGGACAAGCAGTACAAACTCCATGAGTCAATGTTACCCTCCTTCCAGTTTATATGAGGGTTGTGTGTTCTCAGCCATGGATGGCCCAGCACCACCGGAACCTGCGTAGAGGGAAACACCAGAAATGAGAGATTCTCACGGTGATTACCTGAGATTACCACCTCCAGCTCGCAGGTTCGGTGGGTGATGGTGGTGAGTGAGCGGCCATCCAGAGCTGAAACACGGACAGGAGTTTGGAGTTGTTGCACGGGGATCTCGAGCTGGCGGGCCAGAGCTGCGTCCAGAAAGTTCTGCTCACATCCAGAGTCCACCAAAGCCAGAGTCTGAAAAGAGTTTTGATTAAATAGGAGAGTCACAGGAAAAGTTAGTCGGGAGGGTTTATCCTGGGAAGGGACCGTCAGACCTCCCTGAACCTCTGACGGTCGCGGCCGTTTAAACGCATGGGGCACGCGGCGATGAAGTGCCCTGCTGTTCCGCAGTATAAGCACTCGCGTGCCTCCATGCGTCTTTGTCGTTCGGTGGGTGAAAGCCGTGCGTTCCCCAGCTGCATTGGCTCATCTCCGGTATGAGCCGCTGCTCCTCGAGGTGCGATCGCCGTCTCTGCAGTCCTGATCGCCGCTCTAGGTGGAGAGCGCGTCCGTTGCTCCTCCCTGAAGTAACCTGACAGCTGGTTATCGATCCGGATGGCAAGCGTGATCAGATCCTCCAGCGTCAGGGGTTCGTCTCGGTGAATCAACTGTTCCCGAATCGGCCGGCTTAATGCGCCCACAAACGCTCCCTTGAGCGCCGGCGTGTTCCAGCCTGATTCAGCGGCCAAAGTTCTGAAATCCACCGAAAAATCAGCCACTGACCTCTTCCCCTGCTTGATGTGGCGGAGTTGGTGCGTGATCTCGGACTCGGATTTCCGGTAGGTAAAGGTCCGCTCAAAGTCCTTGATGAACACCTCCATGGAGGTGCGTTGGATGAGGGGGTAGTTGTACTTCGCCTCCGCCCATCGAAGCGCACGTCCCCTTAGGAGGCCGATGATATGAGCAATCTTGGAGGAGTCATCTGGAAAAGACTGAGGGGACCGGCAAAACATTAACGAACACTGCAGCAGGAATCCAGACCCTTTACCTGGTTCCCCAGCGTAACCTTCCGGGTTGGGCAGAGTCACATGGCTCACCGGAGAGCGCGCCGTCGGAGCCGGAGGATCGGGCTCGGGTGGTGCTGACGCAGGCTGTGGAGGAGGCTGAGAGAGAGCAGACAGCTGGGCCTGCATGCTTTGCAGCAATCCCGCGATGTCCTCCAACCGCTGGTGGTTGAATTGCTGCCGCTCACATAAAGAGTTCAGCACTGTCTCATGCCTCGCTAGCAGGTCCTGCATACCTGTCAACGGGGATCTGGCTGAGTCCGCTGGGTCTGACTGGCCTGGTTGTTCTGTCACGGGCTCTGACAGCTTGTTGACCCACATGCTGGACTCAGACTCAGACACAGGCGTTTTTCGGTGCAAAAGTGAACAGGTTTATTTACAGGTGCAAGTGGACAGTACATATATATACAGTGGAGATAGTGCTCGGTGATCTGGTGCGTCAGGTGGATCTCAGGACTGTAAGGGGAGAGGAGAGTTAATGCTCGAGCCGGTTGATGAGAGCAGGAGATATTGCAGGGAGAGGATGAAGATGCGTGACTCACAGATCATGAAGGCAGAAAACTCTCGGGAGGAGGACAGGTCCAGTGCGGTGCTGTGCGGGAGGTGGTGAGTCCAGGTCGGGTGAGCACGCTGGAGGGAGGTAGGTGCGGTTCCAGGAGATCAGGTGCTGGACACGGAAGGATCCTCAGACACACAAGGAGCAGGGTGACGATAATCCTGAAGACAACAGGTGATCACACAGGCAAAACTCTCACACGAAGCACAACAAGAATCTCGGAAATAATCACAGGGAATAATCACTAGGAATAAATCACTAGGACGGCGCTTAGAAGTTACCATGTAGGTTAACAACCAGGCGCTGAATGAACGTCTGCCTTGTCCTTAAGTACCACCCTGCTCCTCATCAGCTCTGATCTCCACCAGGTGTAATCAATCTACCTCGCGCTCCAGCGTAGCTTCTCTCTGCAAGCAGATGACTCACCCGACACAGAAAATACACAGCACATAGTACACTGAACCTGACAGAGATATTTGGCTTTTGGGTAAAATCTATTACTACTGGAAAAACATAAAAAGTGTAATCTGCCAGTGACACTATGTGACACTTTGCTCATTGGCCAGTTCCATCTGAGAACATCTTCACAGTGATGAGGTACTCTTGATCAATTTTTAGGCACCATCATTAGCTCATGATGTAAAAAAGTGAATGGCAGGATGAAAACTGCTGTTTAAAGACCAATTCTGACTGAACCATGAAACGTATTTCCTCTGGAGTACTTATGGATCTTGGATGTTTCATCCTGGATAGGGGTTATCGTGCCTCTTTTCTCACAGCTAATGTACAGCAACAGGGTACTTGATTTGGGACATAACCTTCCACCCATGGTTAGAAGTTTTTAAGTCTCAACCTACATGGTCTGTAGCCTTTCCTTTCCCCAACATTTTATTCCTTATCACTGGCAGGGCGTAGCTGTTTATTGCTCAGGACTTGTTCTTACTACTGAGCTGACTCCTCCGAACTTGCCTCACTTGTTGTAATACGTGTCTATAGCCTTTTTCTTTTTTGAGGTTGACATTCGTTTACACAAAAACACATGGACCAAAGAGCTGAACTCCCATGACCATGAGTTTTATAAGATACCATATCAGTAAAACCATGTATTCATAAAAAGCCTCATCGGGAGAAATAGGAGTCATCATAATTTTGGGAAAGAATGGAGACCACAAACTGTTCTGGTATAGGTGTTGATCAAATCAGTGTAGATAACCTGTAGTTTATTAAGTTGGCAAGACTGCATTTGTCACCAATTTTCACATTTTCTCCTCATATAGGTGTAAACCTGCATGTGTTCATATCTTCACACCATTGAAAGTTCAAAGGGGCAAACTGGAGGATATTTATAGTTTTACTGTTGTTATTTGTTTATTGTGGCCTTTGAATGGGTTTAGGCTTGGGCTGCTGTGTTATGCATGTTTGACCTCAACAGTTCTAGTGAATTTGTAAGAGCCAAGCTGTGGGGACATCAATATAACAAATTCCATTGTTTAGACTTGCTACTGCCCTTCTTTAATGTTTAGTTCTAATGTTTAGCCTGAAGGACTAACACTCCAAATCAATAACCTAGTCCTGCATACCAAGGTGTACCTCATCAACCAGCAACTCAAACACCTTCTATTGGTCTTGGTTATTTTTAACTATTTTTATTCTGTTCATATGTTCAAAAAATGGGGAATATATAATGTTAGATCTTAGATTATTATGAAAGTGTGTCCCAAACTACTTTTGTGCTTAATGAAAGAAAGACAATGCACACTGGATCATCAGGCAGTGGCTGCAGTGGCACCCTCCAAAATTTCTTCAGAAGTATTCAAGTTCATAATTGCATTTGATACATAGATAGATAACAGGGGAAAGGACCTGTTTAGTGCAGTTGAATGGGGGGGGGTTCAGGAGCAATGCAAACTCTAAAAGAGAAACTCTGACATTTTTGTGTGTCTCTCTTGTAGTAGCAAACTTAGAAAAATAATAAAATAATATTTAAAAAAAAGTTTAAATGTTTAGTCTGAGAACTCTTTGTTTTTTTCACAGGGTGCTGAAGCACTCATGGCTGTCACGTATAGCACTGTCACCCAGTTGGGCCTGTTGTCCCAGCAATACCCTCCTCCTCTGCTGCCCAAGCCTGGAAAGGACAATGTTCGTCTTCAGAAATTCCTCAAAAGGACTGCCAAGAAAAAGACCTCTACTCAGGCATCACAGTCTGCAACACCTTTCCGCTCAAGCCTTTCCCCTGTAAATGAAGCAAGCCCTGACCTTGAGCACAGTGACCACTCTACCCCGCCCAAAACACCAGAGACAATGCCCAGCCTCTTCCATATCCAACAACCCCCACGGTTTAACGTCAAGCCACTTTATCAGCATGTAGCATCTCCTTACCCAAAGCATGCAGCATTTGGTAGAGCAAATAGGATGTCACCTCAAACAGTGGCCATCCCTTCATACTCTTATTCACAACTTGTCACCACAAGTTCATCATATTCTGCATCGGCACAGGCTTCTGGAGTCTTAAGCTCCATGGAACAAGTTGGCCACCCCACAGTACCCAACATTGCACAGTCAGCTTCTTTGTCTGAAGTGACAATACCAATGACTGAACTGAAAAAATCAGCAATTCCTGAAAGTTATGCTGGTATGAGACCTGGTGGAGCTGTAGCATCCAAACCCAAAAGTCCAGGTCCAATTCCATATTCAGTGCCAGCAGGTCAAGCTGTGATTATACCTCTTACTGTATTGACCTCACTCATCAAGCCAAGAAGTCCACGTCCAACATTTAAAGCAACTGAGCCCTCAAAATCTCCAAAGCCAATGTTTGATGTCCCACAAATAAGGATGTACACAGCAAGCACATCATATTATGAGACAACCAGAACACCACCAGTCTATGACACCGCTGGATTAACTGCCATTGGCAGCTCAGTACCTCAAAGCAAAACATCAGTAGAAACAAATACAAATTTACAAACACCATCTGAAGTTAGAAGAGGTAAAACCATAACTCCACCTCCTTCATTTGGCTCTACTCCTGGGAGAAAAACACCAGTGCAAGAAATCAAAAGAGCAACCCCGACATCAGAGCTCCAAAAAGTCACAGTTACAGATGAAATCAAAAGAGCAACTCCAACATTAGAAGTAAAACGAGCTAATGCAACATCTGAGGTCAGAGTTGAAACACCAACCTCAGAGTTTCACACATCCAGAACTTCACCAAGATTGACTAAATCTCCTCTGTGTCATGCAACCCAGGCCAAAGCCCTTGTCTTTGAAATTTCACGGTGCAATCCTTCTTTGTTTGCCGTGTCACCAGTCACAGTAGATCCAGAGAGGTCAAAATCACCCCAAACATTTCCTACTGCTTCCAGAAGTGTAAAGACAACAGAGCTTCTTGAATTATTACCAAATGGGGACATTCACTCTGACACAAGACCTGCAGCTAATTTAGAACAAAATATTACAACAAAGTTAAAGCCTGAACCTGAGTTGAAAAAAGAAACAAACATGATTGCAGAAGTTGGCTCAGATAGAGCTGAAAATCTTACCTACATGCCACCAACACAAGTAGTGGCTGGCTATCAGAGGCCCAAGACTCCAACATATGAAGCCTCACGACTTATGACCAGATCACCTACCTATAAAAGACCAAAAACACCCACACTTGGGACATCTGTTATATCTAGAACTGTATCTTCCAGTGTATCACCAGTAGTTTCTCAAAGACCTAAAACCCCAGTTTCTCAAAAGTCCAAGGCTGTTTATCGTGGACTTACACCAGTTGAATATGCTGCTTATGGTGGGATAAAAGTATACCCCACACATGGTATTGCAGCCTCAATGAAACCAACACAAGAAGAAGTTAAAGCATACACAGAGGTACCAGAAGAGAGTAGTGTAAAGCAACAATCTGCAGTTGAGGTTTGTAAAATAAAAGACACTCCTAATTATGTTGAACAATGTCCCCATGACCATAAAAAAGTTGCTTCCACTAATTCGATCCCAGCTATCGTTGTGTCACAGCCATCTGACTCTTCAGAATTAAAGCCAAGGCAAGAAACAAGCACAGTATCTGGGCAAGTTGCAGCAAAACAAGATACAGTGATGATTCAAGAAAAACAGAATGCAAAAGTACTAATTGAGGAAGCCAAACCAAAATCAAGCACTTCTGAAACCAAACATCCTCCCTCAAAAGGTGGTGACCCAGATCCCTTGAGGGCAGTTAAAAAGCTTTTAGGCAAAGAAAGAGGCCAGACTCCTCCAGAGAAAACTATGACTGAGATGAAAGCTGATGTTTCAATACACAAAGAAATGGTGACACCTGTTTTTGCTGCAAAAATCAAACCAAAAGAATCAAAAACAGACTCTAAAGTACCTTCTCTTACTGTTGGAGTACCTGAGGCTGAACCAACTGGAGACAAAGGGAAACATAAGGAAGAAATTACTTCATCAGATAAATCTCCAACTGAGAAGAAGACAACCAATGAGATCCCTCCAGCAGCTGAGTCCCTACTTAAAGTCAGCCAAAAGCCTAAGGCATTAAAATCTAAAATGAATGGATGGTCACGACTCAAGAAGCACATGGTGGTAGAACAGGAAGAACCCAAATTTCCAGAGACAGAGCCTCTGAAAGAGAAAGAACAGAGTGAGCAGAAAAAGCTGGATGAGAAATCTGGGGACAAGTCGAGTACCCAGGATGAGAAGCAAACCACAGATACTCCCAAGGCAACCAAGATGTGGGATGCTGTCCTGTTTCAAATGTTTTCCTCAAAAGAGAACATCATGCACCACATCGAGTTAAACAAAAGCGAGGAGGAGAGGGAAGAAGAGAAAATGAATGAGTCAAAAGAGATTCCTTCATTTGCATACAGGCTGCCAGTGTTGCTGTTTAGCCCAAGATTTGATGCTAAAAAGCTTAAGGAAGCAGCATCAAGACCTGCCACAAAAATCTCTACTGTGTTTGAAATGGGTCTGATTGGACGAAAAGGTAAAGATGAGGAACCAAAAGACTTTAATAGAACAGCCTCGGGGTTTATTGCTACTTAATTTTGTTCTACAGTGAAAAGTCTTGTGGGAAAAAAAGAAGTAATGGTGTAAAGCAAATATACTATGTCTGTTTATTATAAATGTGCAGTATTGTTAGCAGCAGAAATAATGTACAGTTCTGGTCTTAGTCTGTGTAAACAAATGATTTGTGGCCATGTTTAAGCAAATTGAGACACAACTTTATACTTGACAGATGCTTTATGTTACAATGGCTATATTAGATTTTATTTATTTTTATTTTAGATTAGCTAGAAAAAGAGAGCTGAATTTGTCTTAAAGTCATTCACAAGTCACATCAGAAAAAAGTATTTCTGTAATTAGAGAGCTTCTGATATGTTCTATTAATTACACTTTCACAACCTTTGCATATGGTTCTCTATAGTTTACAGAATATCTAGTTTTACAAAAACTAATCTCAATAAACTGAAAAATAAATAATAAGATGAGTAATTTGTACGTAAATTTCAGTTTTTATTAGTCTGTTCAATTTTTTTATTCAAAATTGTACTGCTTGGCTTCAGGTAAAATCTCAAACTCTTTGTGCATTTCAGTGCATATACCTTTTTGGGTTGTTTTGTGAACAAACTGTTTTCTGTTACTCATTCTGATTTTTTTAACATCAGCAAGAGACTCAAATTACTTTCAATACATCCAGCAAAACATACCATGTCATCTTTTTTATTACATTATATCATCATAATCTTAAATATTTTTTATTTATCTTAAAACTTGAGTACAGAAATGATGAGATGGAAATAAATTACAGGCTTAGTCATTGAAGCTTAATTTACGCTAAATAATTCATTTATTAGTACACAAGAATGTATTTTACATCTAGTGAAAAACAAACAGGTACAGGTTATCATGACAAAAGAAGCTGAAACTCAGGCTATGTACCTGACAGCAAACTCTGCAGGAATTCTAGATGGCAGGAAGTTCATCATGTCTTAAACGCTTTAGGTTTCAAAATGTTTAGATGAAAATAGAGTTACAAATGTTTTATGACTTGAAGATGGTTGCTAGCTTAAGAGCTTAAACAAACTGCAAGAGTAAGAGAATGAAGAATCGTCTGCCATAATGGAGGTTAGAGTGTGATGGTGAGAGTTGGTGCATGGCAGAACAATTTGGAGGATTAGTGCCATACTTGGCTGTTGCATTGTTAGGTAACTGTAGGGCTGCTCTGGAAACTCAAATTCTATCAACTAAAAAACTGTTTGTGGGATCAAAGGTTCAAATATTTCAAGTGGATTTCGGTAACTTTATCGGACAACAGAAGATTTTTGTGTTGTATTTTGCCCTAAAATTGATTAAAGTTTTTAGTTTTCCCAGATGCAGGTTTTAAGAAATAAAATCTTCAGATTTTCTGGAGCTGACCTCGTTGCTGAAACTCCAGTTTTCAGATACCCCTGTCAAGTTTGCTGGGGTAACAAACTCAGTTTGTTATTGTGAAGATGGCCAAAATGTCATTTGAATAAAATTTTTGAACGGGAACTTTTTTGTGTGTGACTCAATTTATTGTCTATAGTTTTGGGATTCTGTTGACAATTTCTCAAGTCCTAAACGACTCAAATAAGTGAGTGTGTAGGTACGATTGTAAAATACCTTCACTGAGCTACAACAGAAAAGATTGCAGTTTAATAATACTTTCAGACTTTACAGTTGTGCAGCTTAGGGTTTGTTGCAGTTGTACCCCTTTTATGCAGTTGCAAATTTTGACAGTTTTGGGGTGATACTGATGCAGTATACCCCAGGTACTACAAACAATTTACAATTCCAAATATTGAAAGAGCATTTCTGTGAAAAAGAACCTGTCAGGGGTAGGGAATCCTGGTCCTCAAGAGCCGCAGTCCTACATGTTTTGGTGTTTTCCCTGTTCCAACACAGTTGATTCACCTGATCAGCTGCTCATTGAACTCTGCAGAAGCCTGTTAATCACCTGTTGATTAAAATCATGTGTGTTGGAACAGGGAAAACACTAAAACATGTAAATCATTTTGGCCCCAAAATTGTTGTTCTATTCATGAACTTCTTTTACCAAAATTGCCTTTTTCAGATGCTCAGAATGCTCCTCAGACCAGGTTAGAACTGTTAGCTTCTGAGGGCCTAAAGCGGACCCCAGACCCCCTGCTGCAGGGGCTTCGGCCCTTTGGGCCTCACCAACTTGTACTTTGCACAGCTGTAAATTTTTCTTAAAGACTCCATTTGATACAAATTTCAGGACTTTGTGGTTATTTCTTAAGTATTAACCAGTAATATGAAACATTTTAGATCTAAAAAACATCAGGAAACACTGATTAACAGACCTTTCAATCTGTCTGCATTAAAATTCGGGTGGTTCCGGCTCCTTCCGCCAGGCCTCGAGCAGCAGCTCGTTCATATCCTGTGATATCTGTTTAAAAGACCCCCTTCCATTAAAAACAGTGTTTCTGAGGTTTCTGTTGAATATTTTAGCTCCACAGGTGTTCTTACCTTCATAGTGGGTGAAAACAGGTCAACAACTTCTCTTTCAGTTTTAATCTCTCAAACTACGCAGGTGGTGATAAAACCCGAGTTCTCCTGAGTTCTAACGACCTGTATCTGTTTCATCACAACTCCTTTGTTTGTTAGTATTCATCAGCTCCTGCAGTTGAAACCACACTTACCATGCGTCTGGCTAGATCTCCTGTAGAGGGTTCTAGCTGTGGACGGGAAGGATTTCCTGTAGAGGGTTCTAGCTGTGGACGGGAAGGATTTCCTGTAGAGGGTTCTAGCTGTAGACAGGAAGGATCTCCTGTAGAGGGTTCTAGCTGTGGACGGGAAGGATTTCCTGTAGAGGGTTCTAGCTGTGGACAGGAAGGATCTCCTGTAGAGGGTTCTAGCTGTGGACAGGAAGGATCTCCTGTAGAGGGTTCTAGAAGGATCTCCCGTAGAGGGTTCTAGCTGTGGACGGGAAGGATCTCTTGTAGAGGGTTCTAGCTGTGGACGGGAAGGATCTCCTGTAGAGGGTTCTAGCTGTGGACGGGAAGGATCTCCTGTAGAGGGTTCTAGCTGTGGACAGGAAGGATCTCCTGTAGAGGGTTCTAGTTGTGGACAGGAAGGATCTCCTGTAGAGGGTTCTAGTTGTGGACAGGAAGGATCTCCTGTAGAGGGTTCTAGCTGTGGACAGGAAGGATCGCCTGTAGAGGGTTCTAGCTGTGGACGGGAAGGATCTCCCGTAGAGGGTTCTAGCTGTGGACGGGAAGGATCTCCTGTAGAGGGTTCTAGATGTAAACAGGAAGGATCTCCTGTAGAGGGTTCTAGCTGTGGACAGGAAGGATCTCCTGTAGAGGGTTCTAGCTGTGGACGGGAAGGATCTCCTGTAGAGGGTTCTAGCTGTGGACAGGAAGGATCTCCTGTAGAGGGTTCTAGCTGTGGACAGGAAGGATCTCCCATAGAGGGTTCTAGCTGTGGACGGAAGGATCTCCCGTAGAGGGTTCTAGCTGTGGACGGGAAGGATCTCCTGTAGAGGGTTCTAGAAGGATCTCCCGTAGAAGGTTCCAGCTGTGGATGGGAAGGATCTCCCGTAGAGGGTCCTAGCTGTGGACGGGAAGGATCTCTTGTAGAGGGTTCTAGCTGTGGACGGGAAGGATCTCTTGTAGAGGGTTCTAGCTGTGGATGGGAAGGATCTCCCGTAGAGGGTCCTAGCTGTGGACGGGAAGGATCTCTTGTAGAGGGTCCTAGCTGTGGACGGGAAGGATCTCTTGTAGAGGGTTCTAGCTGTGGACGGGAAGGATCTCCTGTAGAGGGTTCTAGCTGTAGACAGGAAGGATCTCCTGTAGAGGGTTCTAGCTGTAGACAGGAAGGATCTCCTGTAGAGGGTTCTAGTTGTAAACAGGAAGGATCTCCTGTAGAGGGTTCTAGCTGTGGACAGGAAGGTTCTCCTGTAGAGGGTTCTAGCTGTGGACAGGAAGGATCTCCTGTAGAGGGTTCTAGCTGTAAACAGGAAGGTTCTCCTGTAGAGAGTTTTAGCTGTAGACAGGAAGGTTCTCCTGTAGAGGGTTCTAGCTGTAGACAGGAAGGATCTCCTGTAGAGGGTTCTAGCTGTAGACAGGAAGGATCTCCTGTAGAGGGTTCTAGCTGTGGACGGGAAGGATCTCCCATAGAGGGTTCTAGCTGTGGACGGGAAGGATCTCCCGTAGAGGGTTCTAGCTGTGGACAGGAAGGATCTCCTGTAGAGGGTTCTAGCTGTGGACAGGAAGGATCTCCTGTAGAGGGTTCTAGCTGTGGACGGGAAGGATCTCCTGTAGAGGGTTCTAGCTGTGGACGGGAAGGATCTCCCATAGAGGGTTCTAGCTGTGGACGGAAGGATCTCCTGTAGAGGGTTCTAGAAGGATCTCCCGTAGAGGGTTCTAGCTGTGGATGTGAAGGATCTCCCGTAGAGGGTCCTAGCTGTGGACGGGAAGGATCTCTTGTAGAGGGTTCTAGCTGTAGACAGGAAGGATCTCCTGTAGAGGGTTCTAGCTGTAGACAGGAAGGATCTCCTGTAGAGGGTTCTAGCTGTAGACAGGAAGGATCTCCTGTAGAGCGTTCTAGCTGTGGACGGGAAGGATCTCCCATAGAGGGTTCTAGCTGTGGACGGGAAGGATCTCCCGTAGAGGGTTCTAGCTGTGGACAGGAAGGATCTCCTGTAGAAGGTTCTAGCTGTAGACAGGAAGGATCTCCCGTAGAGGGTTCTAGCTGTAGACAGGAAGGATCTCCTGTAGAGGGTTCTAGCTGTGGACGGGAAGGATTTCCTGTAGAGGGTTCTAGCTGTGGACGGGAAGGATCTCCCATAGAGGGTTCTAGCTGTGGACAGGAAGGATCTCCTGTAGAGGGTTCTAGCTGTGGACAGGAAGGATCTCCTGTAGAGGGTTCTAGATGTGGACGGGAATGGTCTTCTGTAGAGGGTTCTAGCTGTGGACGGGAAGGATCTCCTGTAGAGGGTTCTAGCTGTAGACAGGAAGGATCTCCTGTAGAGGGTTCTAGCTGTGGACAGGAAGGATCTCCTGTAGAGGGTTCTAGCTGTGGACAGGAAGGATCTCCTGTAGAGGGTTCTAGCTGTGGACAGGAAGGATCTCCCATAGAGGGTTCTAGCTGTGGACGGGAAGGATCTCCTGTAGAGGGTTCTAGAAGGATCTCCCGTAGAGGGTTCTAGCTGTGGACGGAAGGATCTCCCATAGAGGGTTCTAGCTGTGGACGGGAAGGATCTCCCGTAGAGGGTTCTAGCTGTGGACGGGAAGGATCTCCTGTAGAGGGTTCTAGAAGGATCTCCCGTAGAAGGTTCCAGCTGTGGACGGGAAGGATCTCTTGTAGAGGGTTCTAGCTGTGGACGGGAAGGATCTCTTGTAGAGGGTTCTAGCTGTGGATGGGAAGGATCTCCTGTAGAGGGTCCTAGCTGTGGACGGGAAGGATCTCTTGTAGAGGGTCCTAGCTGTGGACGGGAAGGATCTCCTGTAGAGGGTTCTAGCTGTAGACAGGAAGGATCTCCTGTAGAGGGTTCTAGCTGTAGACAGGAAGGATCTCCTGTAGAGGGTTCTAGTTGTAAACAGGAAGGATCTCCTGTAGAGAGTTTTAGCTGTAGACAGGAAGGTTCTCCTGTAGAGGGTTCTAGCTGTGGACAGGAAGGATCTCCTGTAGAGAGTTTTAGCTGTAGACAGGAAGGATCTCCTGTAGAGGGTTCTAGTTGTAAACAGGAAGGATCTCCTGTAGAGGGTTCTAGCTGTGGACAGGAAGGATCTCCTGTAGAGGGTTCTAGTTGTGGACAGGAAGGATCTCCTGTAGAGGGTTCTAGCTGTGGACAGGAAGGTTCTCCTGTAGAGGGTTCTAGCTGTGGACAGGAAGGATCTCCTGTAGAGGGTTCTAGCTGTGGACAGGAAGGTTCTCCTGTAGAGAGTTTTAGCTGTAGACAGGAAGGTTCTCCTGTAGAGGGTTCTAGCTGTAGACAGGAAGGATCTCCTGTAGAGGGTTCTAGCTGTAGACAGGAAGGATCTCCTGTAGAGGGTTCTAGCTGTAGACAGGAAGGATCTCCCGTAGAAGGTTCTAGCTGTGGACAGGAAGGTTCTCCTGTAGAGGGTTCTAGATGTGGACAGGAAGGATCTCCTGTAGAGGGTTCTAGCTGTGGACAGGAAGGTTCTCCTGTAGAGGGTTCTAGCTGTGGACGGGAAGGATCTCCCGTAGAGGGTTCTAGCTGTGGACGGGAAGGATCTCCTGTAGAGGGTTCTAGAAGGATCTCCCATAGAGGGTTCTAGCTGTAGACAGGAAGGATCTCCCATAGAGGGTTCTAGCTGTGGACGGGAAGGATCTCCTGTAGAGGGTTCTAGAAGGATCTCCCGTAGAGGGTTCTAGCTGTGGACGGAAGGATCTCCCATAGAGGGTTCTAGCTGTGGACGGGAAGGATCTCCTGTAGAGGGTTCTAGCTGTGGACAGGAAGGATCTCCTGTAGAGGGTTCTAGTTGTAGACAGGAAGGATCTCCTGTAGAGGGTTCTAGCTGTGGACAGGAAGGATCTCCTGTAGAGGGTTCTAGCTGTGGACAGGAAGGATCTCCTGTAGAGGGTTCTAGCTGTGGACAGGAAGGATCTCCTGTAGAGGGTTCTAGTTGTAAACAGGAAGGATCTCCTGAGAGGGTTCTAGTTGTGGACAGGAAGGATCTCCTGTAGAGGGTTCTAGCTGTGGACAGGAAGGATCTCCTGTAGAGGGTTCTAGCTGTGGACAGGAAGGATCTCCTGTAGAGGGTTCTAGTTGTAAACAGGAAGGATCTCCTGTAGAGGGTTCTAGTTGTAAACAGGAAGGATCTCCTGTAGAGGGTTCTAGCTGTGGACAGGAAGGATCTCCTGTAGAGGGTTCTAGCTGTGGACAGGAAGGTTCTCCTGTAGAGGGTTCTAGATGTGGACAGGAAGGATTTCCTGTAGATGGTTCTAGTTGTAAACAGGAAGGATCTCCTGTAGAGGGTTCTAGATGTAGACAGGAAGGATCTCCCGTAGAAGGTTCTAGCTGTGGACAGGAAGGATCTCCTGTAGAGGGTTCTAGTTGTAAACAGGAAGGATCTCCTGTAGAGGGTTCTAGCTGTGGACAGGAAGGATCTCCTGTAGAGGGTTCTAGCTGTGGACAGGAAGGATCTCCTGTAGAGGGTTCTAGCTGTGGACAGGAAGGATCTCCTGTAGAGGGTTCTAGCTGTAGACAGGAAGGATCTCCTGTAGAGGGTTCTAGCTGTGGACAGGAAGGATCTCCTGTAGAGGGTTCTAGCTGTGGACAGGAAGGATCTCCTGTAGAGGGTTCTAGCTGTAGACAGGAAGGATCTCCTGTAGAGGGTTCTAGCTGTAGACAGGAAGGATCTCCTGTAACAGTCTGTGCTGCAGCAGATTATGAAGAATCTTCTGACTGAAGACACTCTGTTGTTGAGTTACTGTGTTGTGAAGAGGATGATGAGGGTTTTCCATCATATTTTTCATCCTCCTCGAAGACTCCAGATAAGTCCCCTGAACTGAACCAGCCTTCTTTATTAGCTTGTTTAGCGTCTTTACGTCACTTGCTCTGATGCTCCGCCCCCAATAGGTGACTGCGGGTGTGATCACACGCTCTGTTACTGTTGCTACGTCCCTCAAAACAACCAGCGCGACAGATTATTATGACTGGAAGAGGTATTTCCAGGACCGGTCCTGAGCTGCATGGTGCCCTAGGCGAAAAAGGATTTTGTCGCCCCCTACATAACAGAAACAACGTAACTCAATAACTGGGTTACATTGCAAAAAATATTTATATATATTAAAATGAACAGTGGAGATGATAAATAGATATAGATAGATATTTAATTTTATATTTGTTTTGCTCTTTATATGAGCTAAATGGTGTGTCCAACAGTTTGTCCAAAAAATAAATAAATAAATAAAAAGAGAATTTGGCACCCCCTCCAGCAGAGGGCGCCCTAGGCAATTGCCTAGTCTGCCTATGCCCAGAACAGACCCTGGGTATTTCCATGCGTGTCAGTGACCTTTTTTGGAGTAAAACCTTTGCGACATCGAGCCAAATCAAACCAGCCTTAAACTCTAACTTTATTTATTTATAGAGCACTTTTCATGCCCAAAGAGCAACACAAAGTGCCTGACAAATTAAAATGACCCCATATACCCACATTCCCACCCTTACCACATTTATAAAAAACAATATTGACATTACACCCCACAACCCACTTCCCATGCACACACACACACGAGCAAACACACAGACACACACACTCATAACAGAAAAAACAACAAGAGTAAACACTATGCTGAGTTCAGTTGGGTCTGGTAATAAATGACAAGCCATCCGGGTAGCCATCCGCCTCGATAGCAGCAGCCGAGGTACTGACCCAGGGCACCCGGGGAGGGAGGGCGGAAACCCCACCACCCCCAAGCACTACCCGAGTAGCGCCCCGGCCGCCGAAGACCACCAGCCCCAAGCACTACCCGAGTAGCGCCCCGGCCGCCGAAGACCACCAGCCCCAAGCACTACCCGAGTAGCGCCCCGGCTGCCGAAGACCACCAGCCCCAAGCACTACCCGAGTAGCGCCCCGGCCGCCGAAGACCACCAGCCCCAAGGCAGAGGGCTCCACAGAGGAAACACTGGAAGGATTCAAATATATGACGCATAAAAATAACAAAAGCTACTATTGATAATAGTATAGCTAATAAAATGTAATTATCAAAATAGTAAAACAATAGAACATAACTGTATAAAAACTAAACAGTAATAAAAATAAATAACTAAAACAAGCATTGAAGCTAACGGTCTAAAATAAAAAATAAAATAATTAAAAAAAAAAAGTAGTCAGTTAAAAGCTAAGCTAAAAAGGTGAGTCTTGAGCCTATTCTTAAAAACATGAACGTTCTCTGCGGCCCCGAGGTCCTCCGGCAGGCTGTTCCAGAGGTGAGGGCCGTAGTAACTAAAAGATGCCTCGCCATGAGTATGTGTCCCGACTTTTGGAATCACAAGGAGACGGCTGCCAGAGGAGCGCAGAGACCGCGAGGGTTCGTATGATAAAAGCAGTTCTGAAAGATAAGAAGGCCCAAGACCGTTAAGACACTTAAAAACCATTAAAAGTATTTTAAAATCTCCTTTCTCTCTCCATATTTGCTCTGCCGAGTGGCGTACATCCGCTTGCAGGTAGCCTCCCTCACAGTCAGCAGTCAGCTGCCAGCACCTCTAAAACTCACCCCCTGCGTTGCCCCCACCAGCTGGCAAACCGGAGCCAGCTCACGCTCATCCGCTGGTGGCTCACGCCACCTCTCGGGATGCTCCTCAGCACTGAACTCCCCCTGACATCTAGTTAGTAGTAAGTAGATGAGGGTGCACCACTTCAATTGTGACAGCAATTAATACGTCAACGACATGTGCCACATTGTTGCATCTATATGACAACCAAAATGGCCGGTCGCTATTTGCATTATTTTGATGCTAAAAATGATTTTTAAACTCCAACAAACATTTATTTTGAGGCGAATAAAGCGCAGGAACCAAAGGAGGTGTATAAGACAGGATAAGGGATTAAACTGTTAGTATATCATGTCCAAAAACACACGTCAGTACCGTTATTAATTAATTATATTTTTCATCAGATATGTGACACATCTTTCCAACAGAGAATCAATAGATTATAATTATACGTCTAGATAATAAAATAAAATATTGATTATTTGGATTCTACACTTGAGAAAAGGTTTTTTGGTCCGGATGGTTCAGCCATTTCTCCACCTTCTTCTTCCATCAAAATTCACACGCTGCAATGCATTGTGGGTAATACCCTTTGCTGAAGTCTGCACTAATGCGGATCAAGGGTGCAAAAGGGGCGGGGCCAAGGGCATGACTCTCCACTCTGGAGAATCAGGACACCCTACGCACTCGCGCCCCTCATCAGGAGCGCGCCGTTGAAGTGCACAAGGGTTCAAGTGTGGGTATTGAAACAGGACCAGAGACTCCAGATGGAAATCAGCTCTGAGAGCAACAATCTGGTAAAAATAAGATGTTTTACCCTGTTATTGATGTTGCTGTATATGGTCCCTGTTAAAAAATGTTGCCTTGTCTTATCAAACCCATCAGACCCAAATAAATTAAACTTACTTGCTGGACCAGTTTAAGGAATTAACTGCTATCAGAAAATTCCAGTGTCTCATCAGCTCTAACATTAAAATCAGATATGAAGCAGACTGGTGATAGAATGTAAATCTAAGATTAAATATGAGTGGTTTGTGTGTGAAATAGGGTGGGGGGGTGGGGGTTAAAGTCACATTCCCCTTTTAGCTCCGAGTCATCCCTGACATTCATCCAGAGACTGCAAAGATAAATTTAGCTCCTCAAGAAACCTTAGAGGCCCCTGGAGTGTTGGGGCCTCCAGCCGGCTGGAGGCCAAACTCAAACCACCATACAAGGATTGAGAAGGTGTCTGAGCACCCGTGTGTGTGTGTGTGTGTGTGTGTGTGAGAGAGAGAGTGTGTGTGTGTGTGTGTGTGTGAGTGTGTGTGTGTGTGTGTGTGTGTGTGTGTGTGTGTGTGTGTGTGTGTGTGTGTGTGTGTGTGTGTGTGTGTGGGTTTGTATTTCTGACCTTCTGAGGACCCGTTTCCTGACTTTTACTATCTTTCTGGGGTCCGAGGGTTCTTGTGGGGACCGAAGCCTGGTCCCCATGAGGGGGACTCCCCTTTTTAGGGTTAGGGGTTAGGTTTATAGGTATGGTGTGAATAGAGTTTTAGTTAGTCTTAGGGTTAGTTATAGATCAGTAATGGTTAAGGTTAGGAAAAGGGTTTGGGTTAGGTATAAATCTAGTTACTAAAATCAATGGAAGTCAATGGACGGTCCCCATAAGGATACCAAAACACACTTGTGTGTGTGTGTGTGTGTGTGTGTGTGTGTGTGTGTGTGTGTGTGGGTTTGTATTTCTGACCTTCTGAGGACCCGTTTCCTGACTTTTACTATCTTTCTGGGGTCCGAGGGTTCTTGTGGGGACCGAAGCCTGGTCCCCATGAGGGGGACTCCCCTTTTTAGGGTTAGGGGTTAGGTTTATAGGTATGGTGTGAATAGAGTTTTAGTTAGTCTTAGGGTTAGTTATAGATCAGTAATGGTTAAGGTTAGGAAAAGGGTTTGGGTTAGGTATAAATCTAGTTACTAAAATCAATGGAAGTCAATGGACGGTCCCCATAAGGATACCAAAACACACTTGTGTGTGTGTGTGTGTGTGTGTGTGGGTGTGTGTGGGTGTGTGTGTGTGTGTGTGTGTGTGTGTGTGTGTGTGTGTGAGAGAGAGAGAGAGAGAGAGAGAGAAGGTATAACAGTCTGTAAAGTGTAACAAATGTGTTCAAGCTGTAACTTTAACCACTTCAAGTTCATGAGTAGTTTTTAGATCATAACGCTAAAGAGAAACTTTACCACATCTGTAAAAATATAAAGCTTAATAGCTCTTACTGAACTTTAACATCGTTCATTCATTTATCCACACCAGTGAGATTTAGTCATTTCTGGTTATTTTGTCTGATTGCTGTTTGCTTTTGTTGAATACAAACAGCAAGAGTCAATGAGAAGGACATTATTTCACACATTATCCATATAGAGACATCTGTAGTTCTGGGTGAGAAACTGTAGAAATTCTGATGTGGACTCATTGGCTGAACCAGCCATGACCATTTAGCTAAAAACCTGAAATGTGTTTAAGGCCACTCTTTTGCACCATCTTCAGCTGAATTATGAGTTCATGAAATCAAATTTTGTCTCACCTTAGTCAGAGACTTGTTATACATGACTTGAACCCAACAAGAGCCCTTCTCAATTTAGTTTAAAATGTGTAAGAAATGTGAGTCAAGTTTGGTCGAGGTTGACAAAATAAAGGTAACCTGCAAACAAATTCTGACATGATGAAGATTACATCTGCACTAAATTACAACAACATTACAAGAATGTTGTGTGACTCTCATGGTTTATAAACAGTTTTATTTTAAAGTACATAGAACTGCTCAATTCAAGGGGTTCTAATAGAAAATGAGTGTATTTACTCACTATATTATGTCTCCAAATAGTCGTCCAGTCCAGCAGGTGTAAATCAGAAGGGTAGCATAAAAAACCCCATGCAACCAACACAGGCAGCTTTTAATTCAAAGAAATATTTTGACTTATTGCACATTTGTAAAAATGCATCTCTTTTATGTGACTGTACTCGAATGTTGGAAAGACAACACAGATTGTCCTCATTTCCCCTGCTGTCCTATCGGTCTTTGGAGCTGTCAGAAAGGGACTTTGTAGATGATTCAAAAGGACAGAAGTAGTTATTTAAATAAATAAAAACAATGGGACGCATCTTATTTAAACCTGTTGAACGTTTTTTTTTCAAGAGTTTTCAAGGAGGAAAAAAGAAGACTCATCCTAATCACACTGCACTCACTGTCATTCATGTCATACTCCTTCCAGCCCACTTTATGCTCATTTTAACCCAAATTTGTAATCACCTTTTCACACCTGGACAGCCGTGTAGAAGGTTTCATTTACTGGAGAACATTTTTTGAAGTGTCTGGCAGATAAAGGGGGACTGGAACACATCTTCAGCAGTTAACTGGTGAGGGACAGGTTGTTGTTTTTAAAATATTAAACAGATTTCTTTCAAAGATGCAGCTGCAGGATTTGGACAAGTTGAGTTTTGCTGCAGCTGCAAAACTGTTTCTTCATTTAATGGTAATGGTAAATGTAAATTTAGCCATCATAAAGATAAAGAAAATGTTCACCAGCAATTTAAAATCATGCAAATAAACATGACTATGTTACTATAGTTAGAGCCATCAATTCCTTTTACTATACTCGTTCCTGAGCAGCATCATAAAGAGCTATGAGGTATTATAAGTGCCCAGGGACAAAACAGCAACTATACAATGTAAAGGTATAATTGTTGCAATTTATAATTCAACCAGCAGCCAAAGGAGCCAAAGGCACGGACAGAGAAAAATGGTAGATGATGATGATGATGGTGAAACCTTTTGTCCTTGACCTGACTGAGAACAGGGTTCATTCTAACTCTAGAAAAAAAGACCTGCTGTAGGTAAGATGAGTGAGAATCACTGAGCAATGTGTTTATATAATCGTATATTGTTTTATTACTCAAAGAAAAATAAATCTATTTACCCAAAAAAACAGGATCATCCTTTTATCTATTATTTAGAAATTGCTGTTGTCAGACTGAATGATGTGGAGGTATAAACTGGTAGATAAAAGTATCAACAAAATGATGTCTTATTTCAAAAAATTTATTTCTATTGTTTACATAAAAACTGGTACATTTTGAAATTCAGTTTTTCTGCCAGTAGTTTCAACAACTTAAGACATGATGTTTTATGGTTTGGTTCAGTCTCTCGTGGAGGGCAGCAGGATCACAACATCAGAAAACAAGTAAAGGCCCCTAAACTCTTCTTCCTGAATGTCTGCAGGGACTTTACATATGCTCGGGTTGTCTTGAATCTCAGATGTAGATGTGTCCCCTGACATCGTCCTTGTCTGTCCAGGAGGATTTTAGGCAGCCTCAAACATCTTCTTCCTGTCGGCCTTGTCTTCTATGTTCTTACGCCAGTCGCCGATTGCCTCAGTTGGCTGGAAAGAAAGACACTAACATTAACAAGGCATGTAACTTTGGTTATACCTCAGCTTTTTCTGTACTTATCTGTAAACGAGCAGCTGAAACTGTCAAAAGAAAAACTGGTTTGTATTTTATTTGTGCTAGCTTCCATTTGAACTCAGACTGCAGCTGAATGTCCCACAAAACCAGATTTCTACCTGGAAAGTCAAAACAGCATCTTTCCCCAACGTTGTGCTCCAAAGCTTTAAAACAACAAGACTGTCATGACAACAATATTTAATTTTACTGGTGTTCGTTTGTGTCTTACACACATGGAACATGGTTCAATCACAAGAACAAAATATAATATCAAAGAAGGTGATTATTAAGAGACAAATGGAAGTACAGATTTAAGCTATCTAGTTAAGTTTCATTCAGAAAACACATATTAGTGCTTACATTAATACAGAAGACACATTAAAAGTTAAAACCATTAAAAGTAAAAGTTGCAGTGTTTAAACTTGCATCCTCACCTCCTCTTTGACCTCCTTCTTGACCTGCTTCAGGTTGGCCCTCAGGTCCATGTTGACTGTGTGTTTGGAGCCCAGCAGGGCCTTCAGCATGGCGTCAGCAGACATACGGACTTTCTTCAGGGCAGGTTTCTTCACGCCGGCCAGCTCGACCACCTTCAGTTTCAGATCCTCAATCTGGGTTCAAGAAACATCCGTTAAAATGTTGAAGTAGTGGGTCTGCTGTTCTGTTATGATTAAACACTGATACAGGATCAGAACACAGATAAAATGTTGGGTTTCAACTTTTCAAACTATTTGTGAATATCTTGAATAAGCTTCATCATGTCTAATCAGTAGAATTTATTATCACTTAAAACTAGATTTTCTTAATTCATACATGATTATATCAAAAACCTTTATTTAACAAGTATAAAAAAAATGCTATTTTAAATAAAAATAACATCAGTCCAAATGTGTCCAAAAGATATTAAAGGCTTAAGAAAAAAATCCTTCAGAGAATTGTTCCTAAAATATGACTAAATTTAATGTTTCATACTTTTTGACTATATTCTTTTTATCTTTCAGATCTTCTCAAGTCTCGATTGCGTCTCACCTCTTTATTTGCCTTCTGAACCTTGGCCTCAGTGTCGTACCTCGCTTCATCAATCTTGTCAATGGCCTGGTGAAGCTTCTTGCAGACTTCCTGTAAATCAGAGTAATGTTTCAGCAGAGAGGCTGGGGACATGTACGAGGTCACAATGCAAAGTTTTTAGTCCAACTTTCTACAATACTAATAAATTATTTCTCAGTTTTGTCATTGGAACCCTAGTGGTTCAACTGTTCTGATACTACTACTTAATGTACTGCGTTTAGTACTTACCATGAGGGCTGCCTGGTCTCCACTGAGGTCAGGAGGGGGGCAGTTCTCTTCCAGATAGGCCTGTTTTGCAGCTGCAGCATCCTTCTTCTCTTGTTCGAGCCACTTAGCAGCAATCTGCAGCACCAAGCTCTGAAAAATGTGCAACATTGAAAGGAAAGCAATAAACAGGAGGCTGGCGAGGCTGTGATTCATCGTTAAAATGAGCAACACCTTGTGACCAGTCTTGCTCACACATTTCAACATCAATATTTTCTCATAAATTGATTCTTTTGATGTAATTAGTTGGTTGACTTTGCAGTTCATATATATATATATACATATATATATATATATATATATATATAGCTGGTGATGGACACAAATACAGTGTAAGCATATAAAAATCCCATTATTTACATTACAAAAATGTTATGTCACAAAAATAGAGAGGCACATATTTTAAATCAGCATGTTTTATTTGGTCCACAGCTATTAGTCATTTAGACTGCATCTCATATACCAGTTCTTTTTTTAACATCAATGATGAAAAAGCAGGAGTTTATTCTCACCTTCAGGTGGTGCCTGCGGCTGGATGTCATTTTCTTTCCCCTGTGGATTAAAAATCATCAAATCACCACTAGAAATGACTTGAAAAAATTGTTTTTTTCAGGTATTTTCAATATTTTTAGTACGTGAAAAATCCCTAACAAACTTAGTGCCATATTTCAAGCTGTTCTTGACACCAACTAGCACAGCACAAGGACTGAAAATAAATTGAAACAGCTTGCCTAGCTTTTCTAAAAATAACAAATTTGTATTACAGACACCTCCTTTGTTACCAGATTAGGTTTTATTTTAGTTGTTTAGTCTATTTTAGTTTTCTTAAAGCTCAGATATGCTGTTTTTACTCTTTTAAATTAGGTCTTAGTGGTTTTCTTCTCATTTAGGAATAAAAAATGAGGAATGTCATTTGTCAATATCTGTGTGTTCTTCTGTAATATTCATGCTTAAAAACAAAGGCTGAGTAAATCAGCAACTTGTGTTTCATTTGGAAAATGTATGATAAATGTTGTTTGTTGTTATTACTGCTAATTCTGTACATGTCAGCAACATATATAGAAGCTGCTTTCATGAAAGACCAAAGTTCAACCCTCAGAATGAGCTGCTAAGAGTTCACATCAGCTTTAAAGATGGTTAATATTACCCTGATTCAAATCTTTCAAATCAAAACCTATTGTTAGAAAATAAAGTGTGTTCAGATGCTAATGCTAAATGGAAAATAACTCCTAAACAATAAAAAGTTTCTAAAGTTTATAGATGAATATTAGCCATTACCATTGATTTTAGAAACATTTATATGTGGAAGCAATGACGGTCTTTCAGCTCGACATTATTTACTGGTTAACCTCTCACTGGTCAGGTGACTTGGAGGTATTTGAAGACCTCAAGTCCAAAGGAAATAGACCCAAACATGTCCTGGTTTTTGAGCATCAAGTTAGTCAGTAAACTCCAAGGTACCAAATAAATACCTGCTTAATCAGAGTATTTTTTACATTTTAGTTGATGATAACTTGGTTTAAAAAGAACAAACTGGTTACAAACATAGCTGGATGTCAGCAAAGAACATTTGTCTTTTTAATATATTTAAAAAAAACAATCCACTTCTGCAACAGGTTTCAGTTTCCATCACTGCTGCTTATGTGGAATAAACTGATATTTGTAATTTGATCTTTCTGGAATTACCCATTTTTAATCAACAATAATATCTGATCGATTCATTTTGGTCCTTTGGAGTTAGAATTAAACACACTGTGACACTTTTTTGTGATTTAAATTAGAAATGAATAGACGACTTAAAGAATTTAATCTTGATCTATATCTTCTGTCTCATTGGTGAATCTAGTTCCTATTAAAAAGTCCACAGCATCATCTCAAAAACAAGGACGATGTTTACTTACTCAGACATTTTGGTTGCTTTTGATCTTCACACTCTGTTCAGAGAAAGAAAAAAAAGTTAAACAGCAGCAGAAAATTTACAGTAAATACACGGATTCTGAACTGAACAGGAAACAGTTTGTCGTCTTTCTGTAGATCCTCAGTCATCAAGTCCCTCCAAAAGTTTCACCTTCAGCTTTAACATGTTTTCAATAGATGGAAAACAGAAGGTCAGTAGATATTTTTAGGGGGAAATATTTGGGTCGTGTCTCCTTGTAATTGATCAGAAGCTTTTTGACCTCTTTCATAATGAAACATTCCTCCCAGTGATCGTAAACTCATTTTGAATGGGTGGGGTTGGATGCCTGGTTTTGGTGCTGAACAGCTGGTCTTTCTGAAGACATACTGTCTGGCGTTGAACCAGAGAGTACATCACGTCACCATCATGAGAACAGGACATGGAGCCCACCATGCAACGAGAGCGGTTTAAACCAAGTCACACAACTTACAAACAAGATAAACCCAGAGAGAGAGAGAGAGAGAGCAGCTGTGTTTAGAAGCAACCAGTTAGAAGAATCAGACACGATGACATACACAAATAAACTCTGATTTCACTCCATGAGATAAATCCTGTAGAACCAAACTAAGTAAACATTGTTATTAATCCTGCATCAGCAGAGCAGCATGTCATCAGATGATGGTCTGTCATATCAGCATAACAACTTCAAACATTAACTTGTGATCATAGACACTTATGAGCACATCCAATGAAGTTGTTCTAATCTGGTTTAGGGACTGAATCCTGAATCCAAACCTAAAGAAAGAAAATATTTGGATAAAACCTCAACATTTCTGAGTATCCAGCAGTTTCCATCACTCAGCTGCATGTTCTTTAATCTCCTTTAAAAAGTCCCAAAAGTAACATCTGCTGTTCAAGCAAAACAGTAACAGCTGCAGAACATCCTGAAAGAAAGTCCAAAGAACTGAAACTCTGTTTTTTTTCACAGCAAACTAAAGTCCCACCTGTGAAGTAGACCTAAGATCTTGGTATTGATCGCTGTCAAAAGGAGTGGAGTGAACTGCAGGAGAGACTGTCACCCACTGAGTGTGACGAGGACGAGGAGGTGCACAAAAAAGGGGGGAGAGCCAAGTCGCAAATAGTAGACATTATACATGGTATATAGAGTGTTAGGTGCGAGCTCAGCAGGAAACTCAGCCCTCTTTATGGTAGCAAACTACTTCAGACCAATGGGTCTGCAGGATCCAGAAATACCAACACAACTCCAAGAGGAAGCTCATCACTTTCAGCTGCCTTCCTCTTGGAGTAAGTGAAGGGTTGAAGGAATTGATACACAATGGCTTCTTCAGTTCCTCAAGACCAGGCCATCACTGAAAACCAGCTTGGATCTCTAAATCCCAGATTAAATAATACCAGACCATCACCAAACACCAGTTCAGATCTCTAAATCCCAGATTAAATAATACCAGACCATCACCAAACACCAGTTCAGATCTCTAAATCCCAGATTAAATAATACCAGACCATCACCAAACACCAGTTCAGATCTCTAAATCCCAGATTAAATAATACCAGACCATCACCAAACACCAGTTCAGATCCTTAAATCCCAGATTAAATAATACCAGACCATCACCAAACACCAGTTCAGATCTCTAAATCCCAGATTAAATAATACCAGACCATCACCAAACACCAGTTCAGATCTCTAAATCCCAGATTAAATAATACCAGACCATCACCAAACACCAGTTCAGATCCTTAAATCCCAGATTAAATGAAGTCAAAAAAGGAGGACAGTTCTCTTAAACACCCCCATGAAACTCAGAAAGTATCCAAATAATCAGTTCATGAACCTTAAAATATTTATATTAATACACTTAAAATTAATTTAAACATTGTCAATATACATTTTTGCAGAAACTAATAACTAATAACAATTGAACTATAAACCCTGTAAAGTCTGTTAGACTCTGATGACCCTTTGATTAGCAACATGTTGATGAGCCAGAGAACAGATGTTGTTAGATAGGCAGGATTTAGAGATTTCTTTGTGCTGGTCAGGTGATTTACACAGTTTTGGACATGCTGGAAAGCTTTTGATTGTTGTATTTTAGTGCCCTCGTGTGGGCAACAGAATTTACTGTTACAGAGTGAATCTATGAAAATCCAGTCTAAATGAACTGCCTAACATTTATTTGATTTTTAAAAAACTGAAAATAAAAAAACACATTCTGAAATAAATTAAAAGGCATCTATTTAATACCTTTTATTGAAGAAAATAATAATTTAACATTTTAAATTAATTGGACTAGAATATGAATTGAAACCTGTAACAGGGTCACAGGCTTATTAATAGAGCACAGATACATTAATTCCAATCATCCAACAACAGAATCAAACAGTTTCTAAAAACAGTGTGTTTACTTCTACAGCAACATGAATCTGTTTTGTGTTAATCTGATGTTATTCATTTGAAAAGACCTTTATCCAAATCCTGGTGTTGATGTATCTTTGCTCCATTAATAATCCTGGTACCCGTCACAGTTTTCAGAATATAGTTGTATTCACAATCTCATACTTTGTGTTGTTTTCATAAAACATAAACTGTAAATTTGGACTTCATGAAGTTATAACTTTTTAACTTGTATTTTCATATAGAACAGATATTCTGTTTGTATATGATTTGGTAGAAAGAAGAGTTTACAAATTACTAATGAACCAGGAATCATTGATTAATAATTCACATCTTTTTGACAGTAATTTTATTTTATTTTTTATTTCTGTATTTGTTTTTCCTTGATTAATTCAGCTCTGCCTTGAAAACATCTTCACCGTGAGGTGAGGAGCAGAGGGCAGCCATGTTGTACAGCGCCCCGGGGCAGTTGCCCAGGATACTTCCACACGTAGTCTCCTGCTGGGACACGGGATCAAACCTGCGGTCTATCGCCCTTCTGCTAGACTACCTACACCCC
>SSNP01000365.1:101630-106630 GCA_006937955.1 Pachypanchax playfairii
TCTTCACGCCGGCAAGGTCCACCACTTTGATCTTCAAGTCTTCAATCTGAAAGTAACAAGCAGTTTAAAGAGTAAGATATTAGTTTACAGCATATATTTTGCATCATATTAATAATAGTTCTAAATAAAGCATGTACAGTTCCAGTCAGACGTTTTTAATACTTCTTTTATGTTTGTTGTGTAATTGTTTAGGGTAGAACAATTACACAACAAACATCTTTGATATGTTCACATTAGCTGAAACAGTTAAGTTCATCTAAATTAGTTGGTTTCTTGACACTGAACCAGACGTTAACTAGAACTAGAACTAGAACTGTTCTGCAGGGCTGAGGTAGGAGCTTTAGGAAGGAGCTAAATGTTGGTTTTATCTATCCAGTTTGATGTGTGTAAACAAACAAAAATACCATTATTACATAACTCAGAAACTTTGTTTCATAGATTTTGAAGAAAACTGAAATGTATGTCGTCAACAGACTGATGAAATAAATACAAATGGATGTTATTTTTTTACAGTGGGTTAAAGATCCCAAGGTTAAGAATAATTACCTCCACCAAGGTAATATTTTCATCAAGGTTTGTTTGTTTGTTTGTTTGTTTGTTTGTATGTTTGTTTGTTTGTTTGTCTGCAGGTTAACTCAAAGACTTATGGATGGATTTTGATTAAATTTTCAGGAAAGGAAATAACCCAACGAACATTTTTGATTAGATTTTGGGGGTGATCCAGATTATCGTCTGGATCCAGAAGGATATGGACATAGTACTTTCTACAATATGTCCTAGTGCTGCTTGGTGGAGGTCTACGCTCTGCGAGTACTTTTCTAGTTATGTTTACTTCTAAAGGAGTAATCCATCAGTTTTCTATATATTTACTAAAACATAACAAGCTGATACTTAAGTGTCAAACAGTTCTGAACATGAATACCTCTTTGTTAGCTTTGCCCACTTTGGCCTCTAGGTCGTATCTCTCTTCATCTATTTTGTCAATGAGTGCGTGCAACTTTTTCAATGTTTCCTAAAAAGAGATAAGAAGGTTACTTACTGAAAACAAGTACTGATAGATATACAAAGGAGAAGACAGCAATTAGCTCTGACAACCAAAAAAAGAATACATGTAAGTTAAAGGAAGAGAACAAACAGAACTCCTAATGAGTGAAGAATAAACTCGCTGTGATGTCTCTTACCATGAGGTCTCCACTCATGTCTGGTGGAGGACACTTCTCAGCCATATAAGCCTCTTTGGCTGCTACATTGTCCTTCTTCTCCTGTTCCAGCCAGTTTAAAGCAATCTGAAGAATCAGACTCTGCAGGAAAGATGAAAGATTAAAAGAACATGTTCAGTTTAACTGAATTTGAGTCAAATTCTAAAAACCAAGAAAATGATGCTGGATGTCAAGAAACAGATTTGACCCCTAGACCATATTCATCAACAGAGACTCTATGGCAGGGGTGTCAAACTCCAGGCCTCGAGGGCCACTATCCTGAATGTACTCCAGGCCTCGAGGGCCACTATCCTGAATGTACTCCAGACCTCGAGGGGCACTATCCTGAATGTACTCCAGGCCTCGAGGGCCACTATCCTGAATGTACTCCAGACCTCGAGGGCACTATCCTGAATGTACTCCAGGCCTCGAGGGGCACTATCCTGAATGTACTCCAGACCTCGAGGGCCACTACCCTGAATGTACTCGAGGCCTCGAGGGCCACTATCCTGAATGTACTCCAGGCCTCGAGGGGCACTATCCTGCATGTACTCCAGACCTCGAGGGCCACTATCCTGCATGTACTCCAGGCCTCGAGGGGCACTATCCTGAATGTACTCCAGGCCTCGAGGGCCACTATCCTGCATGTACTCCAGACCTCGAGGGCCACTATCCTGCATGTACTCCAGGCCTCGAGGGGCACTATCCTGAATGTACTCCAGGCCTCGAGGGCCACTATCCTGCATGTACTCCAGGCCTCGAGGGCCACTATCCTGCATGTACTCCAGACCTCGAGGGCCACTATCCTGAATGTACTCCAGACCTTGAGGGCCACTATCCTGCATGTACTCAAGGCCTCGAGGGGCACTATCCTGCATGTACTCCAGGCCTCGAGGGGCACTATCCTGAATGTACTCCAGACCTCGAGGGCCACTATGCTGCATGTACTCCAGGCCTCGAGGGCCACTATCCTGCATGTACTCCAGACCTCGAGGGCCACTATCCTGAATGTACTCCAGACCTCGAGGGCCACTATCCTGCATGTACTCCAGGCCTCGAGGGCACTATCCTGCATGTACTCCAGGCCTCGAGGGGCACTGTACTCCAGGCCTCGAGGGCCACTATCCTGCATGTACTCCAGGCCTCGAGGGCCACTATCCTGCATGTACTCCAGACCTCGAGGGCCACTATCCTGCATGTACTCCAGATCTCGAGGGCCACAATCCTGCATGTACTCCAGACCTCGAGGGCCACTATCCTGCATGTACTCCAGACCTCGAGGGGCACTATCCTGCATGTACTCCAGACCTCGAGGGGCACTATCCTGCATGTACTCCAGGCCCCGAGGGCCACTATCCTGCATGTACTCCAGACCTCGAGGGCCACTATCCTGCATGTACTCCAGGCATCGAGGGCCACTATCCTGCATGTACTCCAGGCCTCGAGGGCCACTATCCTGCATGTACTCCAGACCTCGAGGGCCACTATCCTGCATGTACTCCAGGCATCGAGGGCCACTATCCTGAATGTACTCCAGGCCTCGAGGGCCACTATCCTGAATGTACTCCAGACCTCGAGGGCCACTATCCTGCATGTACTCCAGACCTCGAGGGCCACTATCCTGAATGTACTCCAGACCTCGAGGGCCACTATCCTGCATGTACTCCAGGCCTCGAGGGGCACTATCCTGAATGTACTCCAGACCTCGAGGGCCACTATCCTGCATGTACTCCAGGCCTCGAGGGCCACTATCCTGCATGTACTCCAGACCTCAAGGGCCACTATCCTGAATGTACTCCAGGCCTCGAGGGCCACTATCCTGCATGTACTCCAGACCTCGAGGGCCACTATCCTGCATGTACTCCAGACCTCGAGGGCCACCATCCTGAATGTACTCCAGACCTCGAGGGCCACTATCCTGCATGTACTCCAGGCCTCGAGGGCCACTATCCTGAATGTACTCCAGGCCTCGAGGGCCACTATCCTGCATGTACTCCAGACCTCGAGGGCACTATCCTGAATGTACTCCAGGCCTCGAGGGGCACTATCCTGAATGTACTCCAGACCTCGAGGGCCACTATCCTGCATGTACTCCAGGCCTCGAGGGCCACTATCCTGCATGTACTCAAGACCTCGAGGGGCACTATCCTGCATGTACTCCAGACCTCGAGGGCCACTATCCTGCATGTACTCAAGACCTCGAGGGGCACTATCCTGCATGTACTCCAGACCTCGAGGGCCACTATCCTGCATGTACTCCAGGCCTCGAGGGGCACTATCCTGAATGTACTCCAGGCCTCGAGGGCCACTATCCTGCATGTACTCCAGGCCTCGAGGGCCACTATCCTGCATGTACTCCAGACCTCGAGGGCCACCATCCTGAATGTACTCCAGACCTCGAGGGCCACCATCCTGCATGTACTCCAGACCTCGAGGGCCACTATCCTGAATGTACTCAAGACCTCGAGGGGCACTATCCTGCATGTACTCCAGACCTCGAGGGCCACTATCCTGCATGTACTCCAGACCTCGAGGGCCACTATCCTGCATGTACTCCAGACCTCGAGGGCCACAATCCTGCATGTACTCCAGACCTCGAGGGCCACTATCCTGCATGTACTCCAGGCCTCGAGGGCCACTATCCTGCATGTACTCCAGACCTCGAGGGCCACTATCCTGCATGTACTCCAGGCCTCGAGGGCCACTATCCTGCATGTACTCCAGACCTCGAGGGCCACAATCCTGCATGTACTCCAGACCTCGAGGGCCACTATCCTGCATGTACTCCAGGCATCGAGGGCCACTATCCTGCATGTACTCCAGACCTCGAGGGCCACAATCCTGCATGTACTCCAGACCTTGAGGGCCACTATCCTGCATGTACTCCAGGCCTCGAGGGCCACTATCCTGAATGTACTCCAGGCCTCGAGGGCCACTATCCTGCATGTACTCCAGACCTCGAGGGGCACTATCCTGCATGTACTCCAGACCTCGAGGGGCACTATCCTGCATGTACTCCAGATCTCGAGGGGCTCTATCCTGCATGTACTCCAGACCTCGAGGGCACTATCCTGCATGTACTCCAGGGCTCGAGGGGCACTATCCTGCATGTACTCCAGACCTCGAGGGGCACTATCCTGCATGTACTCCAGGCCTCGAGGGCCCCTATCCTGCATGTACTCCAGGCCTCGAGGGGCTCTATCCTGCATGTACTCCAGACCTCGAGGGCACTATCCTGCATGTACTCCAGGGCTCGAGGGGCACTATCCTGCATGTACTCCAGACCTCGAGGGCCACTATCCTGCATGTACTCCAGGCCTCGAGGGGCACTATCCTGCATGTACTCCAGGCCTCGAGGGGCACTGTACTCCAGGCCTCGAGGGGCACTATCCTGCATGTACTCCAGGCCTCGAGGGGCACTTTCCTGAATGTACTCCAGACCTCGAGGGGCACTAACCTGCATGTACTCCAGGCCTCTAGGGGCACTATCCTGAATGTACTCCAGACCTCGAGGGCCACTATCCTGCATGTACTCCAGGGCTCGAGGGGCACTATCCTGCATGTACTCCAGGCCTCGAGGGGCACTATCCTGCATGTACTCCAGGCCTCGAGGGGCACTATCCTGAATGTACTCCAGACCTCGAGGGGCACTATCCTGCATGTACTCCAGGCCTCGAGGGGCACTATCCTGAATGTACTCCAGACCTCGAGGGCCACTATCCTGCATGTACTCCAGGGCTCGAGGGGCACTATCCTGCATGTACTCCAGGCCTCGAGGGCCACTATCCTGCATGTACTCCA
>SSNP01000365.1:111630-149130 GCA_006937955.1 Pachypanchax playfairii
CTGAATGCACCCAGTTTTCTGTGACAAGCCCAGTTTTTGCTACTTTTATGTCCAGAAGACAAAATTTGAAGAAAAATGCAGTCGGACAACAAGAAGCATACAAATAAAAATCAGCATCTCCTGTGGGAGGTCAAGCTAAACATGTTAGTACCTCACTACTAATTTCAAGTGAATAACATTTGAGGTTTACTGCTAACCTTTGTAACAAAAAGATGAGGTCTGAATAGTATCAAAAGAAAGAAGACAGAAATTCTTTTATCTGAACGTTAGAGCCAATCACATGTCTCAACTACCAGAAAACATCTCAAAGATACAAACTCATAAAAACAATTGAGACAGAGAGAGATGGAGAAAAAAAATCTGAAAAACTCTCACCTACAGTGAAATGGAAAGTCAATGAGGAGGGCAGCAGTGACAGTGGAAAGAAATCATACCCAGGGGGGATATATATGAGGGTTCTGATATGGATATGGAGCTTCTGTTTATGGAAATACAAAATCCTCAGTCCAATCGGTCATCTAGCTCCTGAAATATCACCATCCCCCCAAGTTCACCCCATAGATGAAGCGTCATCAAGGAGGAGCGTGACTTCATCTCAGGACTTTGCTCTGTGCCACTGTGGCACTATAAAAGGGACAAAAACGTATGATGATGATTCACATTTTCTACAAAACCAGCAGGAAAAGTGGGATTGGGGTAGAAGAGGAATACTAAAAGCTATTTTCCATATTTGGGTTGAATTTTCATGCTTCATATGTTGATGCTCATAACATAACTTTAGTAATTGTTACTAATAAAGTTACAAAAAAAAAAAATCCCCAAACAAGATGGATTTGAGATTTTGTCCTTTAACTTAACGAATAGAGGGAGGGGTTAAGAGAGAATAAAGAAAAAATAAAATTTGTTGTCAACCTTTATTATGTAGAATTTTGAAGCTTTTCAATGACATGTATGTATTCATTAAGTCTAAAATAGCTTTTAAAAATAATACAACATTAAATTAAAATCTGATATCAGTGGATCAAATCAGATTAGAAAATAAAATTTTAAAGTCACTCTTAATGTAGGAAATTGTTCCTGTCATTTGTCTTCAAGTCTCACAATGTTCCAGATGAATTTATAGAACTTCTGAGATCCCAAACATCCTTATGCATGAATCTATATGAGCATAAAGCCTGCCACTCCAACAGAACCTCACACCTCTGAACACACAACATGCCAATAGATAAAACAATAGATTCAAGTTCTGATGCTGAAATCAAGCTGACATTGTTGATCTAAACCTCAACCAATCAAATTGTTCATTTCAAGAGAGGCTTTTTTGAAGTTTGCACAGAATGAAGATTCAATTTGATCCAATGAACCAAAAAAAATCCTCACTTACTGTTTCATCTGCTGGTGTGTTCTGTAACATTAGCTCAGTGCAATATTAGATTAACAGTTTCTATCTGCTTGTATTAAGGAGAGTCAGTGTCCTTTTAATAATGTCTGTGAAGAACCAAACATCACAAACATCCACAGAACTGATGCCTTTAAAAAGTGCTTAAAAAACAAAGATTTCTCCCAAAAAATAAAATAAAATGCAAGTTTTATTTAGGCAACGACTCATGCTTACCTGAATTAAGAAGATGGAAATTAAGTGACCATCTGATCATGAACTCAGCATTCCAGGTGATTTCTTTGGTTAAAAAAAAGATCAATAAATGTATATTAACGTTCTATTAAAACGTAGAATAAAAAAGGTGGATCAAACCTGCAGCATCCAGAATCCTGTGGGCTCAGAAACACACTCAGGAGATGATGTCACGATGTCATGATGTTATATGGGTATAAATGAAGTTTTAAACAAGCTTGCACTTCTTCTCTATAAATAAAACTCACTCTCTTGCTGGACTGGTTAGCGTTTCATCTTGGATTGCTCATTGGAGACATGGATCTGATCCATGGACAGGCTTCCAGATCTGTCTGCAGCTGCAGACACGCCTCATGTTAATGTCCGCTATAAAAATAAAGGGGCATGATTTCAGGTGGGAAGGAAGGAAGGAAGGAAGGAAGGAAGGAAGGAAGGAAGGAAGGAAGGAAGGAAGGAAGGAAGGAAGGAAGGAAGGAAGGAAGTAAGTCTGACTTTTGTATGTAAACAAAAACTTTGAAAATGAGGATGCTAAATGTTTCAATTCTTCTGGATCCCATAAAATAACATAAAACAAACAATGTGTTATCAAGAAAACTTCCCACTTTGTCTGTCACCGTGTCTGGAAGTTTAGAAACAGAAAACAAATGACATCATGTTATTCATAATTTGGATGTTGAGTTTACTGGGTTTTTCAGTTCCAGTCCTGGAACTACCGTCCAGCATGTTTAACTGCTTCATTAACAGACTTCTGTTGAACTACTATAGTGTGAATCAGGTGGGTTCAAACAGAAGGAGATGTAAAACATGAAGGACACTGGTACTTAAAGAGTCCATTTCATACACATTTCATGACTTTGTGGTTATTTCTTAAGTATTAACCAGTAATATGAAACATTTAATATCTAAAAAACGTCAGGAAACACTGATTAACAGACCTTTCAATCTGTCTGCATCAAATTTCAGCTCCCGTCAGGCTGCTTCGTCAGCAGCTTGTTCATATTCATTGTTCGAATTTGCTGGACTATGATTGGCTAACAAACTAGCCTATGAGAGCAAAGTACAGTATACTGTTTCCTGCCCCACTGCACATGTTAACGTCAGACATTCTATCTTCCTGTTTGATACATCTTATGCTAACAGCTTTTAGCCAGCAGCATGCTACATCTTATGCTAACAGCTTTTAGCCAGCAGCATGCTAGGCGTTATGCTAACAGCTTTTAGCCAGCAGCATGCTAGGTGTGGTTTCAACTGCAGGAGCTGATGAATACTAACGAACAAAGGAGTTGTGATGAAACAGATACAGGCCGTTAGAACTCGGTAGAACTCTGGTTTTATCACCACCTGCGTAGTTTGAGAGATTAAAACTGAAAGAGAAGTTGTTGACCTGTTTTCACCCACTATGAAGGTAAGAACACCTGTGGAGCTAAAATATTCAACAGAAACCTCAGAAACACTGTTTTTAATGGAAGGGACTCTTTAAGGATCAGGACTGGGAAACATTTGAATGTTTCTCCTAGATTAGTTAACCCTGTGGTTAATTGAAATTTGGCAGCAATCACACACTTAACTACTGTTAACTACTATTTTACAAATAATTTGCACAAGTTTTTATTACTCACATTTTGCAGGAGAGGGCTGCACGGTGGTGCAGTTGGTAGCGCTGTTTCCTTACAGTGAGAAGGTCCTGGGTTGAATTCCAGGTTGAGGCCTTTCTGCATGGAGTTTGGATGTTCTGCCTCTGCATGTGTGGGTTTCCTCCCACAGTCCAAAAACATGCAAGAGGTTAATTGGTGACTCTGAATTGTCCCTACATGTGTGAGAGTGGGTGTTTGTCTATGTGGGGCCCTGTGATGGACAGGTGACCTGTCCAGGGTGTCCCCTGCCTGTCACCCAATGACTGCTGGAGACAGACACTGTGACCCTGAAGAAGCAGGTTCACAAAATATATAGATGGATTTTCCAGGAGAAATTTGGAGCCCTTCAGCCGACTGATAGGACAGAGACAATGGATTACCTCCTAACTAGTAAAACTATGAAGAGAAAATGTTTCTGCTTTTATTCAGATGGTTTTGTGAGGTCCAACACTTCTCACACTTTTACTGAGCGGGACGTTGTTCTGGTTAAACAAAGGTTGATTTTTTAGCAAATGGTTTTCCTCCCATTTCTAATTCTGTCTTAGCTGAGAAGTCAGCTGTTAACTAGTGGTATGATCAGGTTAATGTAAATCTCTTTACATCAGAAGTACGACACAAGACTTTGATGAGGTTGTGAAGTGTTGGCAGAATATTGTCGCAGCATCTGAACATCTTTGATAAATGTTGTAGAAACACTGTTCTGGGAAGTGAGTGAAGTGAGTAGGAGAACATGCCTTTTGCTTTTGTTCTTTACTGTCTGGAAACCTTCCAGAAACATTCTGCAGTGATCCAGATTTAATAGCAAGAAGGCAGCAGATGTTTTCATCTGTTTGTGGATGAGTGATAACTAAGTTCACAGAGATATAAAGAAGTGGGTTGACACTGCAAAGAAATAGTTATCTGGACTGATTTTTCATAACAATCTCCTTCCTTTTGGACATATAAATAACATGTATGATGCTTACTATGTGAAAGGGCCTTTAGAAACATGAGGTAAAAGACATGAAGAACATCTGCAGCATAGATTTAAAGTCAATGTGGGAAAGCGGTGCTCTTTGGTGAAACATATAAGACAGAATGGATTGTTTCAGTTGTCCTCCTCAGTCAACAGGAAATCAAAGCTTTCCCATAATCTTCAAAAAGATCCAAATCCTGTGAAATGTGAAAGTATACAGCAAAGAACAATATGTAAACCTTTTACCCTGTAAAGCAGTAGAGGGGCCTGAACAGGCCTCAAGACCAGTATCCATGTTTAGGGATATAACTCTTACCAGTTTAATGTCTGTCATAGAAAAATGTCTAATGGTTAATATTAACAATTTAAAATTAATTTACCATTAAACTTAATTCAGTTACAATGATATTGAAAATTCTGGCTAAACTTTTGATTGTCCAGCAGACACAGATCACACACAAGGAGATAGCAGGTGCTGTTTTGACAAGAGACAGAGTCCAAAGAACTGGTGGACCACTTTGTGTCCTGGTGTAGGAACAATCATCTTATCTTGAATATGAACGAGACAACGGGGATGATTGTGGATTTTAGGAAAAGCAGCAACATGTTAAAACCCATTTCTGTCCCATCCCATGAAGTGAAGGGGGGGGGGGGGGGGGGGGGGGGGGGGGGGGGGGGGGGGGGGGGGGGGGGGGGGAGTATAAATACCTGGTGTTCACCTGGACAACAGACTGAACTGGAGACACAGCAGTGATGCTGTTTTTAGGAAGGAACAGAACAGACTGAATTTCCTGAGGAAGTTCAGGTCCTTCAGTGTTTGCAGCAAGATGTTCAAGATCTTTTATAAGTCTGTTATGGAGAGTGTGATCACATCTGCATCCCTTGGTTGACATAAATAAAAATCTAGACCAGATGTTTTAGACTCCTTCAGTTGTTGAAGAACAAATCTACAAGATCTAATTAGCAGAAATCACATTTCTCCAATGTCTGGATTCTTTTCATGGGTCCAGCTTTCCAATTGCTTACAGAGGCTCTTTGGGGGCTCCAACCTCCACAAAGACATGCATGTTCAATTAACTGGGAAACCTTAATTGGCCCTGGCTGTGAGGGTGTGTGTGTGTGTGTGTGTGTGTGTGTGTGTGTGTGTGTGTGTGTGTGTGTGTGTGTGTGTGTGTGAATGGTCTCTGCCCTGTGATGGACAGCTAGAGATCTACACCAGTTTCCATGACTCTAAACAGGATGAAGTTAAAAAAAGATGGACTGGCAGGTTAGAAACAGGATGAAGGACAAAAAGTCACAACTGAAATCCAAACATGAAATAATTGACTTTTAAATTACTAACCCTACTGAAATATTTCATTTTCCCCTCTTTAAGGTGCAAAGTAACAAAAAATAAAACTAAACTAAGTCACAAAAAGTCACATCTAAAAGAATGTGAAGGTATTTATCATTTATACTTTTTTATATAATTTGACTAAATAGCTCATCATTTCTGGCATGTAAAACAAATTACTAGAAGGAAAAAGAGAACTTAAAACAGATTTTGTATTAATCTTAGATGGACCTAACAGCTCTTTGAAGGTCCTACACTAAATGTCCCACTAAATGTCCCACTAAATGTCCCACTGCGTAAATGACAAAATCCTGAATTATTTTCTTCTTAATAGGTTCGCTTGCTAACATACTAAACGTACAGTATATCTAACTCTGACACATAATTCAAGTAAATATATAAATTGCTTGATTTTCATTGGAACAAACAAAGAAGGAATAAAAGGAACATGAAGCTGTGGTATTTTAATTTGACAGAAAAACAATGACAAAATTACACATCGTTTAATGAACAATGAATGAAAACATTAACAATTAGTAAAGATAGGTGACTAATAACCACTTTTACAATGGAGAAGCGAGTGTTAGCAAGTGCCTTTACTGGGGGTTACCATGCTACAAACTACTCTCAATACTTATTTTTCTATATAATGGGATATTATTTTCCACTGTAAAATACATATATTTGCTCTGTACTACTGAAATGAAAAGCATGTTGATAACACACAGCAGCCACAATAATTACTGTACTTGAAGGTATTTCATGCAAACATTCAATATTCTGGAGAAGCGTATAGTAATCCCTCCTCGATCGAGGTGGCTGGGTTGTAGAACACCTTGTAAAAGCTGAAAATCTGTGAAGTACAAACTATGTTTATATGGTTATTTTGATATATTTTAAGTCCTTAAAAACACACAGCAAAACATGATGCTGAATGAGTTAGATGAGATATAAAGTCTATTGTTGCTCTTCTTTGCTGAGTCAATCAGCACCCAGGATGCTTAAACATGTGCTTCTCAACCTTAAGTCAACAGCATCCAGTGTGTCAAATCAACTGGGCAAACCAACCAAGGCAGCATGTACCAGAAGTAAAAAGACCAATAGCTGTGATATGCAAAGGATTACTGTACTTAGGCTTTTTTTAATTCAACTGATTTGTTCCTTGTAGGACATCAGTGCTTATATTTCAGAAACAAGTTCCTTTGCAGTCAAAAGCACAAGTTAGTTTAACTGTAACTGGATAACTATCTTAAAATTAAATATCCAAAGACTACTGACCTGCCACATCCCCACCTGCTTCATCAACCAGACACTACATCCTTCTGAGACCCAAGTTTTACTCAGGTGGACATTTTTATTTTACCATGTTTTTCTGCTATATTAAGACCTCAAAAACTAAATAAATCTAAGACAAATTACTTTTTATATATTTTTAGGAAAATTTGTATTTGAATAATTAAAAAAACAAATCTAGACAAAATTTAAAATATAAAATTTAGAAATGTAAAGGTGTACTTGAGGATACTAAGGTTCAACATAATAAAATATGGTGCTGCAAGAAGCCAATGTCCTCATAAATCAATGTCTCAGGAGGATGTATAAGATTTCCTAAACACCTCTCATTCTAAATAAAAGTCCTTTTGATCCAGTTAAGGAGGCAAAAATCCTTTATCACTAACTTTAACACAACAAAATCCTAAAACCAACATTATCTCTTTCTAAATGTGTAGCGTTAGCAAATTAATTGGTATGACTGCAAAACCTACAAAATAACCATCTTTATCACAGAGTCTTAATCGTCATGTTTCATCTCTTTAATAAAAATTGGGCATTTAAGTAAAATTCTTCAGTCACAAATACACTAGATTTGAATTCGACCTTGAAACGCCCTCATGATGCAAAAAACCCCAAACAAAACCAATTTAACTGTCAAACATCTTCTTCCTATCAGACTTGTCTTCAATGTTTTTACGCCAGTCTCCAACATCACGCAGCTGCTTGTCCTACAAAAACAAACAACAGTTCTCTTAGACTGATGTATAAAATCAACACCTTAAACAGCAAAATGTTGCTCATCTAAACTTTTCTGACACTACTTTAAATAACACTGGATTTTAAGAGAAATAACTTTTCGGGAGATTGGTTGAATTTTGGATTTGATTAAGAAAGCAGTGCTTTACCTCCTCTTTGACCTCCTTCTTGACCTGCTTCAGGTTGGCCCTCAGGTCCATGTTGACCGTGTGCTTAGAGCCCAGCAGGGCCTTCAGCATAGCATCAGCAGACATGCGCACCTTCTTCAGACGGGGTCTCTTGAACTTTCCTCGTAGATCCACGATCTTGATGTTGAGGTCCCGGACCTTTAAAGGGTTTTAGAAGGGGAGAAAGTTATCAGGTGGTGGTTCGGTGGTTTGCTGGTTAGTACTGTTACATCACTGTGAAACAGTCTCGTAACCTCCTCACTCAAAGACTACCTATAAAAATTTGAATACATGTTCTTTTTGTAGGTTTTCACTCAAGTTTCCTTCTTATAGTGCAAAAGCATTCACACTTGCTTGATTTAAGAATTTAAGCTAATGGCACAATTAAACGAGTATGCACCCACCAGAACCGCCCCCTTCAGCTAAAAAATGTTAAATGTTAGTGTTCTTGTTCATTTCTCTTTAGAGTTGCTTGGAAGTTTGTGAAAACAACTGGCAGCAGTTCATTAAGATATGAGTCACTGGTGGATAGTTATGTGTTTGTAGGTACTGCTGTTTGAGTATATCAACATTGTTGTCATCATCTATTAAGTTAGATCAAATGATGGGGAAAATGGTTTGGGGGGAGGGGGGGGGGGATGCCTGCAGTGATTCAAGCCTCTGATGTTGGTGACATTGGTAAAGATGGGAGGCTAAAAGTGTAGAATATCCAGAGCTGAGTTAGAGGAGTAACAGAATAGTTAGGGTTTCATATTGTTATAGTGCCAGTAAATAGGAAGTTTGTCAAGTGTGAGTTGGTGCTGGAAATGGGGCTATTTGGCTTGTAGTTAGTTGTCTGTCAGAGTCCTTCCCAAACTAAGTCAGAGTTATTAGTTGAAAACAGGTGAAATCTCATTGAATACTGCTGCATTGCCCCTCCCACCTGTACGTTGAGTCTGTCCTCTGCCAGTCTATCACAGTCTGGTTAAGCTTGACTACCAAACTAAACAAAAACAGACTGTAAAGAACTATCAAGACCACAAAGAGCTAATCTGCCCTCAATTCAGGACCTGGACTCCTTCAGAGGGAGAAAAAGTGCAGGGAGCATCAGAAGGGACCTTCTTACCTAGGATCCCACCTCTTCTCTCCTCTCTGGACAGAGTGTACAGATCACTGTACACCAAAACCACAGGACACAAAAACAGTTTCCCCCAAACCATCACCATATTGAACAAACATTTTTAATAACCAAAGTAATATATCTGTACACTCACCTAAAGTATTATTAGGAACACCATACTAATACAGTGTTTGATCCCCTTTCACCTTCAGAACTGCTTTAATTCTACGAGGCATTGATTCAACAAGGTGCTGACAGCATTCTTTAGAAATGTTGGTCCATATTGATAGGATAGCATCTTACAGTTGATGGAGATTTATGGGATGTACATCCAGGACACGAAGCTGTTCCACCACATCCCAAAGATGCTCTATGGGGTTGAGATCTGGTGACTGTGGGGGCCGTTGTAGTACAGTGAACTCATTGTCATGTTCAAGAAACCAATTTGAAATGATTCTAGCTTTATGACATGGTGCATTATCCTGCTGAAAGTAACCATCAGAGGATGGTACATGGTGGTCATGAAGGGATGGACATGGTCAGAAACAATGATCAGGTAGACCGTGGTATTTAAACGGTGCCCAATTGGCACTAAGGGGTCTAAAGTGTACCAAGAAAACATCCCCCACACCATGACACCACCACCACCAGCCTGCACAGTGGTAAAAAGACATGATGGATCTATGTTCTCATTCTGTTTACACCAAATTCTCCTCTGACCTCTAGCATCAACAAGCTGCTGCATACTGGATGTTTTTCTTTGTAAACCCTAGAAATGGTTGTGGGTTAAAATCCCAGTAACTGAGCAGATTGTTAAATACTCAGACCGTCTGGTACCAACAACCATGAAACACTCAAAATGCTTAAATCACCTTTCTTTCCCATTCTGACATTCAGTTTGGAGTTCAGGGGATTGTCTTGACCAGGACCACACCCCTAAATGCATTCAAGCAACTGCCATGTGATTGGTTGATTAGATAATTGCATTAAGGAGAAATTGAACAGGTGTTCCTAATAATCCTTTAGGTGAGTTAATACAGGCTTCAAACATTAATTAGTCACTAATGGTGGCAAATACTGTTTACTGCAATTGTTGTGTTTGTGTATTATGAATGTTTCTGTCTATTTATGCTTCCTTGTGTCAATTTTTGTCACCTATTTATTGTATGTTTTTGTTTTTTTTCTGGAGTAAGCTGTGCATATGTGCAAAAGTGATTTGGAGTCAAATTCCTTGTATGTGCAACTTCCTTGGCCAAAAACCGGATTCAAATTTTTTCCCTTCTTCTCAGCCTTCTTAGCTTGTTTCTAAATCATTACTGTGGCCCACCCCAGTGTGCAACTAGATTTTGTTTCACCTCTAATCCAAAAGGCTAAAAAGACTCTGTAGAAATGAAGAAGCCTTTAGGGTGAGATAAAACATCCTCCTATTTAACTCTTAGTTCTATCACTTTTCATACTTTAGACCTGTTCATAGTTTAGAGAAAAGTTAAGCTCATAACTTTCTGCAGAGAGAGTGGTGGAGGAAATCCATACATGTTTAGATAAACTGTCCACCATTATGTAGTGCCTTAGTTTGTCCACAGAGTGTCCCCATTGTCCTACATTTGACCCAATTTAAGCCTATGAAGGTTTTTGAGAAACATCTATTGACATTTTCTGACAGGGCAAAAATAATTTATTTTGAGTCCATTTATAACTGATAGGGGTCTGTATATACCAGTATCAGGTTTTCATTTTATACCTATGCCTTGGCTCTGACTAAATCAATCTACACTTCAATAATTATTTCATGGCTATAAAAACTTATTATCTGATACAGAAATGCAGTATAAAGAGCTGTTGCATTACAGGTAACTCGTGTAGCCACAATAACAGCCTTTACTGAAGAAACAAATAAATAGCAACATTTTACTCACCATTAAGATGTTTGAAATTGCCCAACCTTTCCTAATAATGTCCAACTTTTCTGTAAGAGTCAGGCTATAAAGTTTGTTTGACTATAAATCTGCAACCAAATCCATTTCTTCCCATCATTCAGCATATCAGGGTTGATAGAACAGCTGTTAAAACACAACTATATGTCTGTTTGTGCAGTACTTTGTTAGCTCTGGCTAGAACGCTTTCTATGTATCCAATCAAACGGTGTGAATACGCTGATGTCACTGTGCGCCTTCTAGAGGGCCTTGGTGTAGCCAACTCAAAATAGGATTGGTTAAAGCAACATTTTAATCAATGCTTATCTTCTGCAAGAGTGCCCGTGGAACTACACTCAGGTTCATAACTATTCGGACATCAACACAATTCAAACATTTTTGGTTGTTTACATCACCACAATGGATATGAAATAAAACAAACATTGTGCGCTATAACTGCAGACTGTCAGCTTTAATTTGAGGGTATTTACATCCGAATCAGGTGAAAGGTGAAGGTTTTACAACAGTTTTTATATGTGCCTCCCACTTGTTAAAGGACCAAAAGTAATGGGACAGAATAATAATCATAAATCACTGTTTAATACTTGGTTGCAAATCCTTTGCAGTCAATTACAGCCTGAAATCTGGAACGTATAGACATCACCAGACGCTGGTTTAGATCCCTGGTGATGCTCTGCCAGGCCTCTAGAGCAACTGTCTTGAGTTCCTGCTTGTTCTTGAGGCATTTTCCCTTGCATGTTCAGTCGGATTCAGGTCCGGTGATAGACTTGGCTACAGCATAACATTCCACTTCTTGCTTTAAAAAAACTCTTTAGTTGCTTTTGCAGTGTGCTTTTGGTCATTGTCCATCTGGATTGTAAAGTACCGTCCAAAGAGTTTCGAAGCATTTGGCTGAATATGAGCAGATAATATTGCCCGAAATACTTCCAAATTCATCCTGCTGCTTTTGTCAGCAGTCACATCATCAATAAATACAAGAGAACCAGTTCCATTAGCAGCCATACGTGCCCATACCATGACACTACCACCAGCATGTTTCACTGACGAGGTGGTATGTTTAGGATCATGAGTAGTTCCTTCTCCATACTCTTCTCTTCTCTTCACTCTGGTACAAGTTGATCTTGGTTTCATCAGTCCGTAGGACATTGTTCCAGAACTGTGAGGGTTGTTTTAGGTTACATTTGGCAAACTCTAACCTTGCCTTCCTGTTTTTGAGGCTCAACAATGGTTTACATCTTTTGGTGAACTCTCTGTATTCACTCTAGTGAAGTCTTCTCTTGATTGTTGACTTTGACACACATACCCCTACCTTCTGGAGAGAGTTCTTGATCTAACCAACTGTTGTGAAGGGTGTTTTCTTCCCCAGGTAAAGAATTATTTGGTCATCCACCACAGTTTTTTTCTGTGGTCCTCTGGGTCTTTTGGTGCTGCTGAGCTCAACAGTACATTCCTTCTTTTTAAGAATGTTCCAAACAGTTGTTTTGGCCATACTTAATGTTTTTGGTATCTCTCTGATGGATTTGTTTTGGGGGGTTTTTCAGCCTAATGATGGCTTTCTTCACTGATAGTGACAGTTCTTTGGCTCTCATCTTGAAAGTTGTAAATAACATACTGGAAATGAACTCTGGACTTTTTATCTGAACGTTGTAATTGCGATAATGAGGGAATATCACATACCTGGCTATGGAACAGCTGAGAAGATAATTGTTCCATTACTTTAGGGCCCTTAAAGAGTCCATTTCATACAAATTTCAGGACTTTGTGGTTATTTCTTAAGTATTAACCAGTAATATGAAAAATTTTACATCTAAAAAATGTCAGGAAACACTGATTAACAGACCTTTCAATCTCTCTGCAATCAAATTCAGGTGGTTCTGGCTCCTTCCGTCAGGCTGCTTTGGCTGCTTCGTCAGCAGCTTGTTCAGATTCATTATTCGAATTTGCTGAACTCTGATTGGCTAACAAACTAGCCTATGAGAGCAAGGTATAATGTTTCCTGCCCCACAGCGCATGGCAACAGCACACGTAGTCTCTTCCTGTTTGTTACGTCTCATGCTAACAGCTTTTAAGTTCAAGTTCAAGTTTATTTATTTATAAAGCGCCAGTTCATGACAAAGTCATTTCAAGGCACTTCACAGAAAAATCAATCAATTAATAATAAAACATTTTCTATCTAAGGAACCAGCCGATTGGGCTGAATTGTTATTTCAGCACAATCCCCCATCCTGAGCAGCACAACTGGCGACAGTGGAAAGGAACGACTCCCTTTTAACAGGAAGAAACCTCTAGCAGAACCCGGCTCAGGATGGGCGGCCTTCTGCCTTAGCCGACTGGGGTCTGAGCTGACAGGAAAGAGACACAGACAAACACAGATGTATTTAGGCCAGTCGTCATGTCTATGGAAAGATAAACAGAGAAACAGTTAATGGCAGCAGTAACAATCAAAGCAATAACAATTTGATGGTTCTAGTGGGAATATTTCATCCCTTGTTTATGTGAGATACACCCTCCTCAGAGACAGCCAGAGTAAAGAAAGACAGCAGAGTGAAAAAAAAAAAAAAAAAATGTGGTCAGTATGTCCTCCGGCAGTCTAAACCTATAGCAGCATAACTAAAGGGAAAGCTCAGGAGAACCCAAGCTAACCCTGACTATAGGATTGTGTAAAAAGGAAAGTTTTAAGTCTATTCTTAAAACTACACAAGGTGTCTGCCTCACGGATAAAAAGTGGAAGCTGGTTCCACAGGAGAGGAGCCTGATAATTAAAAGCTCTTCCTCCCATTCTACTTTTAGAAATTCTAGGAACTACAAGCAGACCTGCAGTCTGAGAGCGAAGTGCTCTGTTAGGAGCATATGGAACAATAAGATCTTTAATATAAGCTGGAGCTTGGTCGTTCAAGGCCTTATACGTCAAAAGTAAAACCTTAAAGTTAAACCTTTTAGTCAGCAGCATGCTAGGTGTGGTTTCAACTGCAGGAGCTGATGAATATTAACGAACAAAGGAGTTGTGATGAAACAGATACAGACCGTTAGAACTCAGGAGAACTCGGGTTTTATCACCACCTGCGTAGTTTGAGAGATTAAAACTGAAAGAGAAGTTGTTGACCTGTTTTCACCCACTATGAAGGTAAGAACACCTGTGGAGCTAAAATATTCAACAGAAACCTCAGAAACACTGTTTTTAATGGAAGGGAATCTTTAACAAGTGGGAGGCACATGTGATTTGGATGTAAATACCCTTACATTAAAGCTGACAGTCTGCAGTTATAGCACATAATGTTTGTTTCATTTTAAATCCATTGTGGTGATGTGCAAAACCAAAAATGTGTGAATTGTGTTGATGTCCCAATTTTTATGGACCTGTCTGTAATTGTTTAGGATTCCAGGCAGTTCAATGACTCTGACCGTGCCTGGCATCATATAAAGCTGTTTGTTCACAACGTTCTTGAGCAATAACATCTAAAGGTTTGAAACCATTGACCATTTGTGAGGTGATTGTTGTCCAACAAAATGCAGATTTCCAGATCTCTGATTTGTCTTTGCTTGGCTCAGTTTAGAGTCTCTACGACAAGGTGTTGGAATTCTAGGATGGAAATGAGGATTCTGGAGGTTCTTTTAGGTCTTTTATAGTTTTTCCTAGTGTCAGATTACCTGTTGGTTTACCTGTAGAATCTACTGGTGCAGTTCTTAGCTATCAATATAAAGGCATTAGTGAGAACTTAGCCAGGAGAGAATAGTGGTCAGTAGAGGGTACAACTGCTCAGATAATGTTTAAAGTTACAGTAATACTTTATTTTGGTACATTTAAAACTCATCAAAGTCCTAGAACTGAAGCGTTTATCTAATTTCTAATAAAACCTCTACTTTTCCTCTCTGCTTTGTCTGTTAATGCTAGCTGGGCATATTTTCGTCATGTTTGGTTTGGTCATATAATTTAAGGCTTTTATCAGTCCTTCAACAGGGGTAAGGAGGAAGGGAAGCAGAGAGAAAATTACCCAATAGTGGCATCCCTTAGAATGAATGATCACAAAATATGAAAAAAGTTGTTTTTATTATTATTTATCAACCAATCAGAGAGCATACTTTCTTTTTATTCTTTGATGGCCAAAATCAATCAGTGTTGGGGAAGTCAACCCCCAAAACAGAACATCAGCCAAGTTTCATCCTTGAAGATATAAGATATAATGCAAAAATGTACAAAAAGGGTTAATCTTGCATTTAGGGACATCTAGCCTTTAATTATACAGAAAGTGTTTGTTTGTTTGTTTGTTTATTCATTCATTCATTCATTCATTCATTCATTCATTCATTCATTCATTCATTCATTCATTCATTCATTCATTCATTCATGTGTTTATTTGTTTGCATGATGTACTGGTGACCTGTCCAGAGAGTAACAGATGTCTCTAAAAAACTGGTACTTTTTTTTTAGTCAACAACATCCTGAGGGAACATTGACTTATATGAGTTCCTCACCTCATTTAGAACCATGTTTAGTTTAAACTCCGCACTGTATCTTTCCTCTTCACTGATATTAATCTGCTGGTGGAGTTTCTGGCAAAGCTCCTGAAAATAAAACAGCACTTTTAATAGTCATTTGATTATATCTATTTGACCTTTAACCTTAAAACAAATGAATGAGAGTTTTGGTTATAAAATGGAACTGAAAGCATTCTTACCAAAAGTTCTTCCCTGGAGTATGGTATATCCAGAGGAGGACATTTATCTGCCAGGAACTTCTCCCGCTCTGTGGCCTTGGCTTGAGCTTCAGTCTCCAGCAAATTATTTGCCACAACCAGCATACAGCTCTGGTAATGAACATTTCATCTTTTGATAAATATATTAAAGTAGCAAAAACACGTAGTCAGAATAAGTAACACACAAAAAGGCTTAAATAGGATCCCAAATAAATCAGAGTAAAAAATATATCTTAAACCTTGAAAATCTCCCAATGCATGTTTTCATTGTTAAAACTTTCTAGTGGATCATTTTGGCAGTTTTGATGCAAATTGCACATATTTTTCTGAAAACCTTTTATTTTAGGTCACTTTTCAAAAGCCACACAGACATAATAGCAACCCTGAATACTATATATAAATCATTTTATTCTTGATTGTTGTTTCTGTGACACTGTGACATGATTTTTAAATCTTCTGTTGCTGCAGCATGAATTAAACTTTGGATGAATTTCTGAATGGAAATGCAAAAATGAGGTACTGAAATTGAAACTGAAATCTGATCAAATTCTCATCATGCATGCGCAAAGACTTGTAAAAAAAAGATTTGGTAGTATATTTACTGTTTTTAATAATAAAGTACGTGTTCACAGCTTGCACGTTTTTTCACATGGTGGCTGCTTCTTCCTGCCCAGACAGCATCGGCTTCTTGTCCATCCGTCCGTCCATCCATCCATCCATCCATCCATCCATCCATCCATCCATCATCCGTCCATCATCCGTCCGTCCGTCCATCCATCATCAGTCCGTCCGTTCGTCCGTCCGTCCGTCCGTCCGTCCTTCCATCCATCCATCCATCCATCCATCCATCCATCCGTCCATCCGTCCGTCCGTCCGTCCGTCCGTCCGTCCGTCCGTCCATCCATCCATCCATCCATCCATCCATCCATCCATCCATCCGTCCGTCCCTCCGTCCGTCTGCCCGTCCGCCCGTCCGTCCCTCCATCCGTCCATTCGTCCGTCCGTCCGTCCGTCCGTCCGTCCCTCCATCCATCCATCCATCCATCCATCCATCCATCCATCCATCCATCCGTCCGTCCCTCCGTCCGTCCGTCCGTCCGTCCGTCCGTCCGTCCCTCCATCCATCCATCCATCCATCCATCCATCCATCCATCCATCCATCCATCCATCCATCCATCCGTCCGTCCGTCCATCCGTCCATCATCCATCCATCCATCCATCCGTCCGTCCATCCATCCATCCATCCATCCATCCATCCATCCATCCATCCATCCATCCATCCATCCGTCCGTCCCTCCGTTCGTCCGTCCGTCCGTCCGTCCGTCTGCCCGTCCGCCCGTCCGTCCCTCCATCCGTCCATTCATCCGTCCGTCCATCCGTCCGTCCGTCCCTCCATCCGTCCATTCGTCCGTCCGTCCGTCCGTCCGTCCGTCCCTCCATCCATCCATCCATCCATCCATCCGTCCATCCATCTCCGTCCCTCCGTTCGTCCGTCCGTCCGTCCGTCCGTCTGCCCGTCCGTCCGTCCGTCCGTCCATCCGTCCATTCGTCCGTCCGTCCGTCCGTCCGTCCGTCCTTCCATCCATCCATCCATCCATCCATCCATCCATCCGTCCATCCGTCCGTCCGTCCGTCCGTCCGTCCGTCCGTCCGTCCATCCATCCATCCATCCATCCATCCATCCATCCATCCATCCGTCCGTCCCTCCGTTCGTCCGTCCGTCCGTCCGTCCGTCTGCCCGTCCGCCCGTCCGTCCCTCCATCCGTCCATTCGTCCGTCCGTCCGTCCGTCCGTCCGTCCCTCCATCCATCCATCCATCCATCCATCCATCCATCCATCCATCCGTCCATCCATCCATCCGTCCATCCGTCCATTCGTCCGTCCGTCCATCTGTCCGTCCGTCCATCATTGTCTGTAAGCTGGCCATTGAGTTCTTCTGTTCTTCATAGAGGTGCATTGAAAGCTTCCTTCAGTGTACTTAACAGTCAATTTCCGACAGTTGTTGTCGTAAAATGATAAAGAGTTAGATCAGTGGGAGATTTTTAAGGTCCTATATCATGCCAAATCAACTTTTTGGAGCTTTTAACCATGTTGAGCTGCTATTTTCTTATTTAAAAAAACAGACATTGAAAACTTTTAAATTGCATGATACAGGATCTTTAAAGGTACAATACTGAATATTTTCTTAAAAAGCAATATTTTTAACAAAATAATGCTCCACGGGGTGTTTAGAGGGTTGTAGAATGAAAATACAGCATATTCCTTAGAAATTATATTTGAAGTAAAATATTATAAAATATTTATTCTGACGGGCACGACGTTGGTATTTTGTTTACATCTAACAGCCAATAGCTGGCAGAGCAGCGGGCACCATTTTGGGTTGTCTAATATGATAAATAGCCTGTAATAGCGAGGCTGGTGCTGTGGAGTCTGCAGGTCAAGCAGCTGGAAGCCTCGGGGACATGTGGTGATTATTGACCTTGTTGATTTGCCATAGGGGATTCATCAATATGTGACTAGCAGGGTTGTGTGGGAAAGTCTTTAGCACCTCACACAGAGCTGCAGGTGGCTGAAGTGAGGGGAAATCTGGCTGCGGGTTCGGCTGGAGGACACCTCGGAGGATTTTGTGGCTGCTTGGAGAAGTGAGGAAAGCAGGATGGCATATGCGGGGAGTCACGACCCTGCTCCCCCAATGGTTGGAGGCTTTGTTCTGTTGTGAAAACCACAACAACAGCACAAAGCCTTCAGTCATCTGGGTGTCAGGCTCGTTAACCCCCCCGCACGCTCCGATGCTCAGGTCGACCAATATTCCTCACCAAACCCACTCTGATCCCCAATCCGAATAAAATATCATGAGTTCAGTTCACTAATCATGTTCTCCAGCTGATCACACACTGACTCTGATAAAAGCAGCTCCTACCTGTTTGTAGTTCAGTCATCGATTCAGTCCGTGGTAAAGAGTTCATAGTTGCACCGCGGCTCCAAAACTTCCTGCAGTCTCTCTTAAGATCCTCTCTCCTCCTCACACACCATCCTGCACGCCCCACTTATCCAAAAAGATTAAAAAAGCAATAAAATCCTCATTGGTGTGTCTTCAAGTCGAACCAGTGGCCCAAAGCTCCTCCACTTCAGCGACCTGCTGCAGCTCCGTGTTAGCTAGCTGCTAATTAAAACGCTTTCACACAGAATCTGGTTCTCACATGTCAGGAAACCCTCTATAGCAAGTAAATAATGTATATAATCACCACATGTCCCCGGTGCTTCCAGCTGCTTGACCTGCAGACTCCACAGTACCAGCCTCACTGTGCTGGATTATTTATGGTATTAGACAAAACAAAATGGTGCCCGCTGCTCTGCCAGCTATTGGCTGGTAGATGTAAACAAAATGCCAACGTCGTGTCCGTCAGAATAAATATTCTATAATATTTTACTTCAAATATAATTTTTAAAGGAAATGCTGTATTTTCATTCTACAACCCTCTAAACACCCCATGGAGGTTTTATTTTGTTAAAAATATTGCTTTTTATAAAAATATTCCATATACCACCTTTAAGGTAAACCCATGTGCAACTCACAGCAACTGCAAATCATTGTTATAAAGAGCCTATGGCTGTCTGCACATTTTGTCAGGGAATATAAGTATAGTGGATGATGGTTATATGCATGACCTCGGCACCCAGCAGTTTTGTGCATATAAGCGTTGTGTGAATCTGTTGGTGGGTATTTCAATCAAATTAACCAACCAACCAACCAACCAACCAACCAACCAACCAACCAACCAAACATCTTTATTTAAAAAGTGCTGTAACTTATAGCTGAAACAAATATATAAGATCACAAAATCAACACAAGATAGAACCACCATTCGACGAAAAGATGACTACACAAAGTCAGAAAACCGATCAAATTGATGCTGGTTAAAATAAATAAAATCAAGTAGAAGTTGCATTAGGAGCCAACGAGTAAAAATGGGTCTTTAAATGAGTTTCAAAAATGGACAGTGATGGGGCTTGTCGAATGTGTAGTGAATTCCATCACGTTATAGCCCCGATGGAGACGGCTCTGTCCCCTCTAAGATTGGAACTGAGAACAAGCAGCTGCTAACGATAAAAAACACTACGCCTGAGCGTGGACGCGCATGATGTCATCACACATTAGGATGCCTCTGGAAAGCACTGTGTCCAAACAAACTCTATTTATAACTAATAAAGTGATTTTACCTGCATATAGAGACAACCAGGGTGAAAAGGTCAGGGCTCTTTCTAGTGACCAGGACATTGCTGGAACATGTACAAGGAAGAAATTTTAACAGTTCTATACATTTATTTGTTGTAAAACCTATTCATAGTCCCTTTAAAACCAAACAGAAGGACCTTAAAATGAACAGGCAGCCAGTGGAGTGAGGGTAGGACCAGTGTGATGTGTTCTCATTTGCATGTTCAGACAACGGTAAAGACTTACCTTTAAAGTATGCTTACGCCTTGCAGACAATCTTTTCCTGCAGAGACCAAAAACCATAAATCAGAATGACTAGAATAGAAGATCAAACTTGATCATAATTATCAATTATTAGGTTCAGAGTCTTGCTCTTAAAATTATGACCATTATTATCCTATTCCATTTTAGTTTTCTTTTTAAATTAAACATTCGCAACTAATATAAGGTTTAATTTACTCGATAAATACCTCTTCCAGTCATGATAATCTTTCGTGCTGGTTGTTTTTGTCGGACGTAGTAACAGTAACTAAGGGGGACGGGACTCAGCAAAAGGTCAATTGATGAGCAATGTTAAAGAATGTATCACACATTTTCAAAACAAAACATCGATTCTATGCTGGCTACTCTTGTCCACTCTACTCCATTCTCTTTTGGTGACCTTACAAACCTAAAAATCTACTTTCCAAAAAAGAATTACAGAAGTTCTTGCAGAGATCAAAGACGCAGAGGAGAAAACAAAAACAAACTCTGGCTCTATAAATCCTTGGGTTTATGCAGATGCAGTCAGCACCAATGCTACAAGTGGATCTAAAAGCCCTTGATAATATTTTTCTTTGCCGAGATGGTAGAAAGGTCGTCTTCACTGCTTCAAGCATTTGAATATGCGATGTGTGTAGAGAGCGATTAGAGGACATCATCTGTTCTTGCTTAATTTCAAATACATATACAAATACATATCAAAGATGAGGACACATACTGTCCTAAAGATGAAAAGATACCATCCTCAGAAGCTCACAGCAGGTCAACAATGTGAACAGTTTTGCATCTTCATTTTACAAACACAGCATTTATACATGTTTATGGGTCTAAATAAATATACATGTATTTTAGCTAAATTCTGCACACCCAGTTTTGTGAATAGTGCTGTGTAGCTTTGTAAACTGGTGTTCATGCAGTCTGTTGCATGATCATAGTCTTGTAGCTCGTTCCTTGTCATATTATAAGTAGTTTTAAGACTCACTCAGATGAAGAATGTGCTTTTCGAGTTATTTAACTCGTTCTTGTGGTATTTATCTGATGCTAGCGAACATACCTTATGAAAGTTAAGCTGAAAATTGCATTTCGAAGTATTTCTGGATTCAAATTGCTGTGAATCAGTAGGAGATGCAAAAATGTGGTCTAAAAAAGGCTGCGTCTGTGACGTAGAAAATCCTCTGGGTGGGCCACAAGCTCCTGCTCCGAGCTAGCGTAAACAGTGAGCTCTCAGCAAGGCGCGGAATCCTCCACACTAACGGTTCTACATCCTAGAAAAGGGCTCAGCTTTTGTGTTTTTTTGGGTAAAAACGCCATAATCATAATTTAAAGACCAATGAGATGCTTTAAAATACCTCAGAAGATGATCGGACTGGGTCTTTAATATTTACAAGCACTTATGGGTTGTACCTTCAAATTTTCGCTTTCACTCAGCACAGCTTCTTCAGGAAGTTCACTGGGTGGCTTATTTACAGTTACGATTGTTGGTCTGTGTATCAGATACTACCATAAATGCTGAAGGCTACACAATAACAGCAGCTACAACACTAACAGATACAACTAACAGCTTATTGTAGATCAATGACACAAATGTGTCATACAGCAATGTTGTTGTAATCTAGACTGTGTGGAATATCAATCTAAATGTCAGTTCTGCATTGTAAAGCACATATTTAGTGACAATTAACAGATCAGTCGTGCACAATTCTGTAATATACAGGATGTTCAGTCAATTTTAAACACAAATAAATTAGTTGCAAGTAGTAAACATACTGTACCTGTATGATCCCTATTTATCAAGATTACCCACAAAAAACAAAAATACAAAACTGCACCATTTATGAGCAGACATCTCATGAGACACAATATTAACCACAATGCATTGCGGGACCCAGTTACTGATAGTGCTGCAAGTGTCCTATCTCTTTAACTTAAGCTGTACTCCAGCTGTGAAAATAGTATCTGCAAGAACTACTCTACTGTGGTCGGCACGTCCTGGCTAGTTTGAGCATTTTTACACACACACACACACTCACTGAAACATATTTTTGAATAACTAGTACTATCATATGATTTTGTAGAAAAACAAACTTTAAATGGCTGTTTTTCACCACTAACAGGGTAATTTAGAGTTGTAATTTTATTTCAGTGCACATGAGAATTAATAATGAAATAATAATTAAAAATTAAGAACCAATTTATAAAATAAATATTAAAATAATAATATAAAAACTAGTTCCATCAATTATGTGGTCTAAAAATGACAGCTGTCTCAACCCTCCATAGTTAGTGATATTGTCATTTAACAGGCATTTGAAGGGTTAAAATTCCATCCATCTATTTTCTAAATTCATTTTTCTAATTTACTGAACTCTGATTGGCTAACAAACTAGCCTATGAGAGCAAAGAATACTGTTTCCTGCCCCGCTGTGCATGGCATCGTGAGACGTCGTGTCTTCCTGTTTGCTACGTCTTATGCTAACAGCTTTTAGCCAGCAGCATGCTAGGTGTTATGCTAACAGCTTTTAGCCAGCAGCATGCTAGGTGTGGTTTCAACTGCAGGAGCTGATGAATACTAACGAACAAAGGAGTTGTGATGAAACAGATACAGGCCGTTAGAACTCGGGTTTTATTCTATTAGATATTTTCCAAGTAAAAATAAATGATTGCTGTCATGGATGATGATAGACTTCCAAATGAAGCACTTATGAATGAGAAAACTCAATACAAATGATGTATTGGGAAGTGAGAGTGTAGAAGAATTTCAGAATATTTTACAAAAGGAACCAAAGGAAACTGAATTATTTTAAGTGCCAACCCATTGTTCAAAATAACAGGCTCTTATGGACATTTAGCCAAATTAATGAAGTTAAAATAAACAGGTTTAGACTGAAGCATTATGGGCTTGTAGCTAATTTAAAAGTACTTAGTAAACACCAAGATGGGCTTTATTTAAACTGTTATGTACATGCTGATATCTTGTGAGATATTCTCCCAAAAGAACTATCAGAACTTGGATTAGTGACATTTTCTACAAGTTTGAAATCATGACTGATTAGAACTGTCAAAGTTTCTTATCTCCACTAATTTGTATGTGACAATGTAAATTAAAGTTGGTCTCAGTCAAACCTGGATTAATAATCTGTGGTAGTCAAACACAGCAGAAACTGTAGCCTCATGCCATCCTAAGCCTATTTGTATGTACAACATTAAAGTAGATGTACATGGAGTAAAATCACTTTTAAAAAAATTGTTTAACCATAAGTCACTAATGACTTTCATGTTATAATACAAAGGGTTAGGGACATTCAGGGTAAACCTAACGTGCACTATAACCTTTACAAGCGAGCTCTTCTAACAAGAAGCTTAACAACAAAATTCACAACAGGTGTTTGATTCATGAAATCAAAAATCATAGTTCAATGTGTATTTTAAGAGCCCACCTCTTCACCCTGTTCACACTGACATCGAGAGTAAAACGACACCTAAACACTGATCAACAGTACCTCACCATGGGAAGGCTTCAAACACATGACTGCTTCATTCTGCAGTGGTCATTGGTGATAAGTCATAAACCCACACTAAGGGCCAATCATGTATATTAAGTCCCTGAGAGGAACACATACACAAATAGAACATGCAAATTCCATGTTGAATGAACACCTTGTTGCTGCAGAGCAACAGTGCAGCTCAGACTCAGTGTTACTGTAGAAAACTGCACTGGAAGGAAGTTGCACTGATAATTCATCCAATCCAACATCAGTTGTATGTTAAGTTCCTGTCTCACACTGAAATTATTTTGTAGAAACAATCTGAAAATGTTTCTCTCACACTCTCTAAAGTTTGTCTGTGGTTAGTCAAACTTCTAAAATTAAAAAAAAAAAAAAAAATCTTCAGAGTGTCATGAGTACAAAACCTGTTGGGCAAAAGTGTAGAATACAAAACAACTCCAGGATAACATTTTACTCACTCAGTGGCCATGTTTACTTCAGGATTCAGGAGCCTGTTAAAAAAGGGGGAAAATGTTAGTTTTTTTTTTAAATAGGGGTATTGGCTAAGATTATGTCGTTTTAAGGCAATATTTTTGATCACATCCAAAGTTAAATTTTCTAACAAGTCACTCATAAGTCAGTGTTTAAAAAGAATAAGTTTAAAAGAGCTTCTTCAGAGTTTGAAGAACTATTGCTCAACATAACCTCAAAGCTGTTATAGAGAGCCGGTTTCATTTTACATACAAAAACCATTACTTTAGATTCTGGGCCTTAGAACCCGAGTAAATGTGAACAGCAGTTCTCAGGTCAGTCAAGTGCTGGGGTACTGTTACAAGCCTCTACAGGGTCCTCATTTATCAAACGTTCATAGAAACTGTCCTATATTTTATCCTACGCATGAAATTGAGAGTGTTGGTATAAACAGTCTAAAGTCTGATTTATCAAATGTGCGGTGGTCACTCGTACGCACGTGTTGATAAATCCTACTTGTGCATATTCAGGTTCCTCGTGCCTGTTCAGTCATTTACACACAGAAACACCCTCAGAAACGTCACCATAGCTGGTAACAGCACTTCCTTTAAAGCCCATACAGGAAATCCCTAAAATAATGACTAGAGAGCAAAATATAAAACAAAACTTTCAGTGCAAGATCAAGGCACTTGCTGCAGAAGTGGAACAGAACCAACAATTGCTGTTTGGTTCTCTTAGCTTGGTAGAAACCATTTAAAATAAAAAATATATCGCCTACGAGAGAGCTGCAGATGTAGAGAGATCCTCTTCAGAAATAAAGAAATGTTTCGATATAAAAATACACACAAAAACAAGTAGCAGAGCACAGAAAGTCCAGAACCGCTACGGGAGGTGGACAGAACACCACAGAACTGTCCACATTGGACAGACATGTTGCTCTGACTGGTGTTACTGTACACGGGGACAGTGAAAATATCTTCACCAACAGAACATGAAGGACCGTCCGGTGTCCACAATGAAGACAAACTTTTTTTTTTCTTTTTTATTAAAGTGAAACACGTCCTTTTCTTAACCAAACAAGGAGACACTTTTTATTTTATAATTGGTGCTGCTGACTTTATATATAAATAAAGGAAACAATTAGGCGCTTGGAGACTGTCACGGTTCTGGGGTTTGGGTTTTCCTTTCTGGTCTGTGAGGGTTTTGTTCTGTAGTGTTTTCACTGGTGGGATTGCTGCAGCTGCTGTGTGGTGTGTGCTGTCTCCACTAATCATCTCTGCAGGGTGTGACAGCTCTCATCAGTGGCTGCAGGTGTGGATCATTACCCAGCTCAGGTGAGCTGGGTATTTAAGCAGAGGAGCAAGAAGAGACAGACGCCAGCTCGTTCCACTCATACTGTGGTACAGATCGGCCAGAGACATTTGAATGACAGTTTTATGTTAGTTGCTACTAACCTGCCTTCTCTCCCTTCCTCTCAGTCCCGCGTCCAGGAGCTTCATCCGGGTCCGACGCCTCTCCGAGGATCCGTACCTCCTGTCCTGGAGAGCAGCCGCTTCCACAGGCTCTCACGCTGGTTTGGGTTTCCCCGGTCCTGCTCTCCGCCCGTCTCTTCCTCACCGGGGCTTTCTAACGTCGCGCGCTCCGCGGCGTTCTCTCTCCCCGGTGCGCTGTCTGTCTCTGGTCTCCTCCGGATCCACACCTCCCCGGTCAGCACGCGGCTGTCACCCCTGCCACAGTCTCAGCTGTGGAGACAGCACCACGTCCCGGGCTTCCTCGCTTTCCCTCGACTCCTGGGGCTCCACCCCCGCTGCAGTGTCTTCGGATCCCACCTCACGCAACTACAGCTTCACCTCACAGTAAGTGTGGTTGCACCTTTCCCGCGCACTGCAGCGGGCTGTACTACTTGTTTCTAACGAGTCTCTCCCCCCAGGATCGAGTCTCTTCCCCGCCTCAGTTCCGGTCCTGTTTTTCATCGTGCACATTCCACTGTTCTGTTCTGTTGTCTCGTGCACTTTTTGATAATAAATTCACTTCCCCTGATTGACGTTTCCCTGTTTGTGTTTGGAGTTGGGTCGCTCTTGGGGTTCGAACTAACACCCCCTGGTGGGAATCATGACAGAGACAGGTATATACTTTATATCAAAACAGAAAACTGTCACACTGGAGGACCAGACGGGTCAATCAGCTGGTGGAAGAGTCCTCTGTACGTAAAGAGGACGCATTAAAGGCTGGAAGAGAAGGAGCAGTTTCTGAATAAATAACCTAGTTATGATTTGTGATAAATTAATGTGTTTATTTGGAAAGTCTCTCTGCGCTCACCCAGCATCTGCACGGTTACAGAAAACACGCTTCCTCAGGGTGCAGGCTCTGCCAAGTCCGCCAATAATACAAGATCAGCATCCTACCATCTCAAATCTTTATAACTTTGAACACCAATTATGTGACGAAGCAATTTATTAACATGCATAATTACTAATTGTTCAGAGATAATTTGTGGATGAGGAACACGTGTGGGTCACTGAGACCTTCAGAATTTGGGTTCCATGTTCTACCACTAGATGCTGTGAGTACACACGACCAGAGCTGTACTTATATGTTGGAACATTTCTACATATAAGTACCACACGATACGTAGAATTGATCCAACGCACAAATCTGTGCATAAGAACGATTGATAAGGACCCTGGTCTGGAGAACGTGCAGGTCATTCCATTCTAGTTACCCCAGTAGCTGTTCCTAAACATGAGACTTCAGTGAACTGGTGCACTGTGGTCCATGAAGAGGAAATTAGGCCTGTGTTCAAGGGCACAATACAACGATGACAACGATGGCATCACCAGAGACAGTCACTGAGGCCCACTGTCCCTTGTCTAGTATAAATACTCCCTGGACATGTCCATTCAAAAGTTTAGAGAAGGTCACATTTTGTTGACCTGTAAAGGTTCTGATGCATTTCAGGTTCATCATGAGGTTTCACCTGAAAGGCAAATATCCCTCACTGTGTTCATGTCTGTTCAAAGCAGACATTCCAAGGGAAAACTTTAAAGTTATAATTATGTAAAAAATTAGACCTTGTTGTCAAATCCAAGTCCCACAGTTCATGTAGAAAAAACTAAACCGTCCACTTTCAGCCACTCACTCCCTCCCCTTCCTACTGGGTTGCCAGTTCCAATGTTGATCCTCATTTTGTTTCTCTTTGTTCAGTTTTTGGGAAGGATGTCATGGTTTCTTAGGTTTTACTACAAATTTGACTGGCTTTCATTCCGTACACGCGCTGCTACTCTGCAGCTGGTTGTGGAATTGCAACTGCTTGTGTTGGAGACATGGCAACCTTGCAGGCTCACATTTAATTCACTATGGGACCGAGAAGTCTGGATGCAGAATATTTATTGTAAACAATTCCATCCCAGAACAGCATTTTTAAATGGACCATCGACCACCCAGTTGGCTGAGATCGAAATCTGTTACTGTGTAACTTCACTTTTAAAAATCAGTTGGACATCAGACTTTGAGTATTTAACTGTAAATTTCTTTTCTTAATTCTTTTCTCTAAATTTCTTTTCTTTTTTTTTTAAGGCATGGTACTACATCTTCAGCATGAATAAAAAGTCAGATTACCAGTGAATTCATCCGCCTACAATTTTGAATTGCTAGTCATAAAATTACTAAATATAAACAGCTAGTGTTCATAGGTCCAGCATTGTATGCATGTATTTTCTAATAATGCTGACTGTAGTTCATCAAGTGCATTTACAGTGATCATTGTTTTAAACTGAGAGAAATTGGTTTGCAAGAACGAGGCAAACCGAGTGATCTGCGTAGATAAATTGTGTCCAAGTCACGTGACCTTAGAATACAACAGATGGAGGATCAAACAGCTGCTAGAGATGTTTAACGTGACATCATGACTAGTTTGTTCTTTTAGTGAAAAACCAAACCAGTTCTTAAGAACCAGATATAACAGTATTTCTGGTGAGTCAATGGCGCTTTATTAGTGGAAAAATGCTGATAGAGAAATAAACAAAGTCATTGAACTACTAAAAGAAATGGAAATGCCTGGAGAATAAAGCAGCAAAGGAAGACACTCAAAGTATGTTTTTAAGCATGTTGTGTTGCTTGTCTAGAAGATGTAGTTTAATCAAAATAGAAAAAATGTTATCTAATTTTATGAAATGGTGCATTTCAATACAGGAGAGGTTGTTGTTGTTGTTGTTTATTTCTCCAACTCTGGCTTCAAGCAGTAGGCAGCTTGACTTATTCATCAATAGAGAATTTTATAGCTCTCTTCACACTCTGCTTTTATAATACAAACTGAACTGGCAGGATTAACTTGTAGCATTTTCTTTCATCATTTGTTTGAGGCTACATTATTTTGATTGTTTCCATCTCTACTTGTTATAGTACATGAGTTACCTACGTCTTTATAAATCCATTAAACAAGAAGCGTTACAGTAACATGTTTAAAAACAACACAGAAATATAGTTCATGCTGTGAGTTTATTAGATTTTATAGGCTCATTATAACTTGGGGCAGAAGGCATTTGCCAACCTGCTGAAGTCCACTTCTCAGCATTGAATTGTCTCTAGAGGAAAGACAAGGATTCACAGCAACCTAACACTGCTGAATGTCCATCAGATGGTAAAGATAAAAGAGCATGGAACAAAAATAACTTGTCACTATGCTGACCTCTAGAACATTCACCGTTCAGCTGTTTCACACAGAAGGTTTAAAAAGACTAATTTAACCTTTACTGTCAACTACAAATTAAAATATTGAACTTTTACAAAAATATAGAACATGTGACAACTGAAAACAAAGTAAAGTTTAAGTCTTCCCTGAAATATTAAAAAGAACAAAAAAGGGAGTGTCTGAAGTCCTCCTCTATTGTAGGAATGCCCCTTAAATATCTAAACGCTTGATGAGAACACAGGCTAAATTTGGTGTTCAGGGATTAAACTGACATTTAACTTGAAGACCAATGGCTCAAAGATGCCATCACACCAGATCAGACTGAGTCTTCCTGTGAACACTCTTTTCCTGGGTGCTGACAGGAGGACAAACATCCATGGATCCATTTTCAGTTTAATGCCTTGTAGTGGGGTTGTTTTTCAGGGTTCCACATCATCAGACTGTTCATCACAGAGCTTGACCCAGAAAGGGCACAAGACCAAAAATACTGCTTCAAAATAACCATTCTCAGTGTTTCAATGAGACAAACTACTAAAGAAACAATCAATGGCAAAATGTCACCTGACTTTAAATAAACTCATTCAAAAACAAATTGAAATCAACTGTTTATGTGGAATTTTCTTAAAATCTAATTATTGGCCCTTATGTGTTCTAAAGCATCAAACTCTTGTGTAGTATTTCACTAACATAATACACTGATCATGTAAAGAAAAAATAATGTAAATAGTTTAGAGAATAAACTTCAATCCAGTGAGGCATTTTTACTCCAATCAGCCTGTCTCTGAACAGCTGTGCCAACAAAATAATACAAGACAAAAAGTTCTTACCTTAACCAGGCAGAGTTGTTCTAATCACACTGACACAAACTGAGTGTCGAGCAGATGAAGTGTTAAGAAGGTATATATTGCAATCAGGGATAACCCTCCACTTACTCTTTATGGAAGTGGATTACTGGTCAAACCAATAGGCTGGCAAGGTCATGAAATACAGTCCAGTGTCATCTGGCTCCTTCCTCAACTCACCACTTTAAAAATAACTTTAGCCTTTAGATTGTTCTTTTTTCTCCTCGTGCTACAAAGCAAGTCACAAAACAAAATACTGGGAAGTGATTTAAACAAAATCCTTTTCTAACCCAAATTTAACACTAACAGAAACTACCCGGATGACATAAACCAAGAAAACAACTAATCAAACCTGTTTGCTTTTATAGAATACAGTTAAAATATATGTAATCCAGAACATAATTTACATTTTCTGATCTTTTACCATGCAGGTAAATTCAAATCTACTTAAGTGTACAAAAAGCACCAGTGACGTGTCCAAGAAAAACTTTGTTGGGGCACAGGGTGGCACATATGTGCCATAATGTTAAAAAAATTCAAGTTTTTTTGCAAAATTAGAAACAGTTTTATCATTAAGGGGCTACCATAAATGAAATCTAAATTCTTTAATGCACAATGCCAGTGTTTCACTTTCATTATTCATTATCTTTAATGAAAAAGTATTACATGATCAGCTGAACGAGCTTTTAACCTCCACAGTCCAATGTTTTGGGACATTAAATTAATAAAGAACAAAAGGTACAGTTAAAAAGAAAAAAAAAGTCAATTCATATTAAAAGTAGGATTTGAGGTTAAATGTAGAGCAGCAAGTGCTGTACAGTGATCTCTCCCAACTTCACCGTTCGACTTTCATGGATTCCCAACTTTGCGGATATTTCAAAAATAATCTGAAATACTAGGCTTTTGACTGTTCGTTTACCTCTCCACACTTCGGCCGCAGTCAGCCGATGATCCAACGCCTCTATCTGAAGACGAGGCGCCTGCTGAAGAGCTGTAAAGCTCTCATTAGTGCCTGTGCAGTCACATTGTCTCCTCCATCGTACTGCACAGGTCCTTCATCACTATCGTCATCATTGCACTCTGGAGCGTTCAGCTTTTACCTTGTTAAAAGACTCATCTTTCTCCACGCCGGTCCACAAGCGCTTCTACTCCTGTTTGTTTACAGCTATTTATTCACCATGGATAAGTAAATAACAACATTAAATAATTGAAGAGAGCTTGTTTTAATTACTCCTGCTACATTGTTCATCTTGGATTGACAACTCCTCTCTCTCTTTCATGGAAAGAGTCTTCCCCCATTTGTGTTAGACACCCAAAAACCCCACCCCCCTCAGTGTAGTCAGCCCACTACAAGGAACAAGGAGCTTTATTGTTGTTATACAGAAGCACAACAAAATGGATTGGAGACATATTTTCTCTCTCACTCTCCCGAGGCAGCCACCTAGGGCTCCAGATGAGAGTATAAGATATACATACGTATAAATGCACGTATAAACTTATATGCAGAACCAGAAAGAACAACATTAGGATAATTAGGACAAAAACATTCCTCTCAGACAGCGCCACCAGATGGCGCTATCTGAGATTGAAAAAAAAGCCTCAGCAGGAAGTAAACTTTTATAGGGATGTGAAGTGTGATCAGTTTGTGTATCCACGCGGAGAAGAGTCAAGGACACTATCTGGGGCGGCTGTGGATCAGTGGTTAGAGCGGTTGTCCTCCAACTTGAAGGTTGGTGGATCGATACCGGCTTCCACCGCCACACGTCGAAGTGTCCTTGGGCAAGACACTTGCCCACATCTGTGTATCAGGTTGTGTGAGTGTTAGCCCCTCCCCTCTCCCCCCGGTTTACATATCAGATTGTGTGAATGGGTGAATGTAAAACCTTGTAGTGTGAAAGTGCTTTGAGTCTGAATGACTAGAAATACAGATACAAATACAGGACATTTACCATCTGTGGGCCAGAACCGATGTTATGTCTGTTTTCAACGTCTGGGATCGGCACATATATGATAAAATCTTACTGTTTGAGTTATATTCACTTCATTTGTCCTGAAATATAACTTATATTCTCGAGTTATTCTGTAACCAGGAAGTAAAACACTCGGTTTACCTAAAACCCCGCCTCCCAACTGTGAGTGTTTAGAAACACTAAATAAACTTCTGTAACTCTCGCAGCCAAATGCACATTTTCAACAAGACATTTTTAGAATGAAATACAACAAAATGGAGGTGCTAATTTGTAAGAGGACGCTCGGTGGTGAGGAGCGTCTGGATGCGATCCGACCCGGGAGATGACACCAAGACTGGGATCAGACGGGTGAGACAGGTCGTAGGCGAGGGGCGTGTTTCTGGAGGCCGCGACCGTATTCGCTGACTGTGAGACCAGCAGCCAAGAACGAGACGGACAGAGAGAGAGAGAGAGAGAGATGGACCGGGACAGGTCTGAGGTCTGAGGCTGGATTAATGAGGCTAACAGGAGCTCGTGCCAAACGGGACGTATGACTGAGCGCTGGCAGGGTGAGTGACTGTGTCTTTTATCAGGTGGTGGGACGGACTGCGGTGACGTGGAGCTCAGCTGTAAAGCTGGAGTCATACTGACATGTGATTAGCAGGGTCGAGTTGATAAGTCTTTATTAGCAGCTCATGCTAATAAAGAGCAGCAGGTGGTTGAAGTGTGGGAACTCTGGGCTGTAGGTTAGACATCTGCCGTGATGAACTCCTGACAAATTGTTTCTGACTCTCGCAGCTCACCTCGTACCTGCTACAGGGGCAGGAGACCGTGGCTCCCCAAAGACTGGATTCTTGGTTCTCATCCAAACAGAATACTGACCTCTGGAGTTCTCTCTGACTGCTTTAGGGACTACTCCATTATTCATTGTATTTGGAAAATTATAACTCCTCATCTTTCTCCTAAATATATCAAGGTTCGTGATACGAAACGATTTAATATTACATTCATTAATATGCTAAGGATAAACTGGGACAGGCTTCATTTAAGACCGTAGGTGGAAGCTGCATGGGATTTTTTTAAAATAGTACTAATAGTAATAATACAAAAAAAAAAATTAAGTGGTTCTCGTGTATTTGTCTAAAAACATTAACCAATAATATTTTTCGGGCCGAATGGAATGTTTGTACATTCTCCGCCATCATACGTCTCCCGTGATGTGCAACACCGATCCAATACCAAGTACATTTCAGACCAGTATCGGTGAGTTGGTTCCTAATCTTCTACATGTAAAAGTTACATATGTAGAATGTATAGAAAATATAGAACTAAGAAAACAGTCTGCAGACAAAGTGGCTTTTTTAATTTTTACAATTTTCTTTAAAAAAATTTTCGTGTATTGATGAATTAACATCTATTACAATTTTACATTTTTTTGGTATATAGATGTTTTTTATAATTATAAGTGAGTTGGTGAATTTACCATTGGAGACTGATTTATGTTCTAACTGTTATAACAGTACTAGAATCTCAAATTACAGTTAAATGAGTTCTGGACACCTGGCAACAGGAAAGTATTTATTAATTTTTACCTTCTTATTTGCAACCCTTGCTGCTTGACGCTCATCAACACGACGTGCGTCTTCAGCCGAAAGCATGTGCCTGAAATTTCAGCCAGAACATATTTTGTGCAGTTCTTCTCGCACTTCATTCACCGCACTAATCATGTCCCTCTGTGTCTGCAGGACAGCGTCAGTTAGCACCCGACCACCTCCAGGTGCGCCACGCGCTCGAGGTGCACTGGTGGTACAGGCCGACCCTGCAGCCACATCCTCGGTCGCGCACCCAGGATGCCTCGTTGGACGCTTCGTCCAGAGTCACTGGGGGGGGGACAACGAGATTTGGTTTTATATTTTAATGATGGACATATTTGATCTGTAATATAATAGATATATAATAATAATAATAATAATAATAATAATAATAATAATAATAATAATAATAATAATAATAATAATAATAGAATATCCAACCTAAAACTAACTTCTCGCAGCAATGGTTCTAGAATCACTTTTGTGTAGCTGGACAAATTTTCAGAGCTGATATTCTTGGACAGCCTGCTGTACACCATTAAAACTTACAAGCTTGGCTAGCAAACAATCCACAGCCATTTTCCAATCTGATTCACATTTGATTTTTTTATATACAGTGGGGCAAAAAAGTATTTAGTCAGCCACCAATTGTGTAAGTTCTCCCACTTAAAAAGATCAGAGAGGCCTGTAATTTTCATCATAGGTATACCTCAACTATGAGAGACTAAATGAGGAAAAAAATCCAGAAAATCACATTGTCTGATTTTTAAAGAATTTATTTGCAAATTATGGTGGAAAATAAGTATTTGGTCAATAACAAAAGTTAATCTCAATACTTTGTTATATAGCCTTTGTTGGCAATGACAGAGGTCAAACGTTTTCTGTAAGTCTTCACAAGGTTTTCACACACTGTTGCTGGTATTTTGGCCCATTCCTCCATGCAGATCTCCTCTAGAGCAGTGATGTTTTGGGGCTGACGCTGGGCAACACGGACTTTCAAATCCCTCCAGAGATTTTCTATGGGGTTGAGATCTGGAGACTGGCTAGGCCACTCCAGGACCTTGAAATGCTTCTTACGAAGCCACTCCTTCGTTGCCCGGGCGGTGTGTTTGGGATCATTGTCATGCTGAAAGACCCAGCCACGTCTCATTTTCAATGCCCTTGCTGATGGAAGGAGGTTTTCACTCAAAATCTTACGATACATGGCCCCATTCATTCTTTCCTTTACACGGATCAGTCGTCCTGGTCCCCTTGCAGAAAAACAGCCCCAAAGCATGATGTTTCCACCCCCATGCTTTACAGTAGGTATGGTGTTCTTTGGATCCAACTCAGCATTCTTTCCCCTCCAAACACGACAAGTTGAGTTTCTACCAAAAAGTTCTATTTTGGTTTCATCTGACCATATGATGTTCTCCCAATCCTCTTCTGGATCATCCAAATGCTCTCTAGCACACCGCAGATGGGCCTGGACGTGTCCTGGCTTCAGCAGGGGGACACGTCTGGCACTGCAGGATTTGAGTCCCTGGCGGCGTAGTGTGTTACTGATGGTAGCCTTTGTTACTTTGGTCCCAGCTCTCTGCAGGTCATTCACTAGGTCCCTCCGTGTGGTTCTGGGATTTTTGCTCACCGTTCTTGTGATCATTTTGACCCCACGGGGTGAGATCTTGCGTGGAGCCCCAGATCGAGGGAGATTATCAGTGGTCTTGTATGTCTTCCATTTTCTAATAATTGCTCCCACAGTTGATTTCTTCACACCAAGCTGCTTACCTATTGCAGATTCAGTCTTCCCAGCCTGGTGAAGGTCTACAATTTTGTTTCTGGTGTCCTTTGACAGCTCTTTGGTCTTGGCCATAGTGGAGTTTGGAGCGTGACTGTTTGAGGTTGTGGACAGGTGTCTTTTATACTGATAACGAGTTCACACAGGTGCCATTAATACAGGTAACGAGTGGAGGACCGAGGAGCCTCTTAAAGAAGTTACAGGTCTGTGAAAGCCAGAAATCTTACTTGTTTGTAGGTGACCAAATACTTATTTTCCACCATAATTTGCAAATAAATTCTTTAAAAATCAGACATTGTGATTTTCTGGATTTTTTTTCCTCATTTTGTCTCTCATAGTTGAGGTATACCTATGATGAAAATTACAGGCCTCTCTGATCTTTTTAAGTGGGAGAACTTACACAATTGGTGGCTGACTAAATACTTTTTTGCCCCACTGTATATTTTAGAAACAGAAATTGACGCATGTGCACTCCGTTACAGACTGCGGCTGAATTACCAATAATTATAGTTCTAGGGGTACGGCAGCTGCCGAGCCAGTTTTTGCCTACAATCTACAATATAGATTTTTTTTAGAAATACTGTTTTAACGATTAATTCTGACTAATCTTAAACATTTCAGATTGTAAGAGGTTGTTAAGGCCGATCAGTTAGAACCTGTGTAATTAAAGTAAATTTGATGCTTTACAAGAAATGCTGTTTGCGATTTATTTACAGATTGATAAATTACTAAAGGTGCTTTTAAAAACACAAGGAGAGCATAAAAAGTAAATACTGACACACTATTTGACAAGAAAATAGAGTTAAATCACTAATCCCAGTATTAATGGAGGTTATAAACACTGTTTATCTGTCAGTTTTACAGATTTACTCACAACATAAAGTAGTAACTTTTTTCATCACTGGTCAGCAGCCATTCAAATCACTCAGTATACAAATGTACAATAACAAAACAATCTGAAGTAAACAGATTTAATGAAACAACATACACTCACCGGCCACTTTATTAGGTACACCTGTCCAACTGCTCGTTAACACTTAATTTCTAATCAGCCAATCACATGGCGGCAACTCAGTGCATTTAGGCATGTACACATGGTCAAGACAATCTCCTGCAGTTCAAACCGAGCATCAGTATGGGGAAGAAAGGTGATTTGAGTGACTTTGAACGTGGCATGGTTGTTGGTGCCAGAATGGCTGGTCTGAGTATTTCAGAAACTGCTGATCTACTGGGATTTTCACGCACAACCATCTCTAGGGTTTACAGAGAATGGTCCGAAAAAGAAAAAATATCCAGTGAGCGGCAGTTCTGTGGGCGGAAATGCCTTGTTGATGCCAGAGGTCAGAGGAGAATGGCCAGACTGGTTCGAGCTGATAGAAAGGCAACAGTGACTCAAATAACCACTCGTTACAACCAAGGTAGGCAGAAGAGCATCTCTGAACGCACAGTACGTCGAACTTTGAGGCAGATGGGCTACAGCAGCAGAAGACCACGCCGGGTGCCACTCCTTTCAGCTAAGAACAGGAAACTGAGGCTACAATTTGCACAAGCTCATCGAAATTGGACAATAGAAGATTGGAAAAACGTTGCCTGGTCTGATGAGTCTCGATTTCTGCTGCGACATTCGGATGGTAGGGTCAGAATTTGGCGTCAACAACATGAAAGCATGGATCCATCCTGCCTTGTATCAACGGTTCAGGCTGGTGGTGGTGGTGTAATGGTGTGGGGAATATTTTCTTGGCACTCTTTGGGCCCCTTGGTACCAATTGAGCATCGTTACAACGCCACAGCCTACCTGAGTATTGTTGCTGACCATGTCCATCCCTTTATGACCACAATGTACCCAACTTCTGATGGCTACTTTCAGCAGGATAATGCGCCATGTCATAAAGCTGGAATCATCTCGGACTGGTTTCTTGAACATGACAATGAGTTCACTGTACTCAAATGGCCTCCACAGTCACCAGATCTCAATCTAATAGAGCATCTTTGGGATGTGGTGGAACGGGAGATTCGCATCATGGATGTGCAGCCGACAAATCTGCGCCAACTGTGTGATGCCATCATGTTAATATGGACCAAACTCTCTGAGGAATGCTTCCAGCACCTTGTTGAATCTATGCCACGAAGAATTGAGGCAGTTCTGAAGGCAAAAGGGGGTCCAACCCGTTACTAGCATGGTGTACCTAATAAAGTGGCCGGTGAGTGTATATTCCAATTCACTGTAAAATACCAGATATTAAGAAGAGAGAAAAAGCCCAGAACAGTGGCACAACAATTTTATTTAGGAGCTCTCGAACATCTTCTTCCTGTCAGCCTTGTCTTCAATGTTCTTACGCCAGTCACCGACTGCCTCTGCAGGCTACAGCACACAAACACAGACCACCATCAATAATCACACCTTCACCTGCAGACAGAATCATCTCCTGCTTTCTGACACACTCACCTCCTCTTTGACCTCCTTCTTGACCTGCTTCAGGTTGGCCCTCAGGTCCAGATTGACAGTATGTTTGGAGCCCAGCAGGGCCTTCAGCATGGCGTCAGCAGACATACGAACCTTTTTCAGGACAGGCTTTTTGAACTTGCCCATGACGTCCTGAACTTTGATTTTTAAGTCATCTATCTGCAAAACAGGAATTCAGAGAACACAACAAAGATGAACTACAAACTCTCTATACGTCTTCTCATAATCCATCCAGCATCCTGCTCCCACAGTTCCACCTAAATTTATACCCAT
>SSNP01000365.1:156630-184130 GCA_006937955.1 Pachypanchax playfairii
TTAGAGTCACTAATTAACCTCTTGCATGTTTTTGGACTGTGGGCGGAAACCCACACATACACAGGGAGACCATGCACAAAGGACCCCGCCCAGATTTGAACCCAGGACCTTCTTACTACAAGGCAGCAGCGTCATCAACTGCACCACCGTGCAGCTCCTTGTAAATTATCTTACTATTATTTCAACAGTTTAATATTTTAGGGAATATGATAAAGGAACATATACTGATAGGCAGAACAGGCTCTAGTGCTTTTGGTACCACAGTCAAGGTTATTGTTTAACCCCCCCATCAGTCCATCTCCTGCTTCATCCTGCCATCACTGGTAAACAAGACGCCTCCATATTTAAACTGCTTGAGAGTCATTTCTGATTCAAAGGGAATATTCCACCATATTCAACAGGTTCATCATAGTTAAATCATTTTACATATTAAATATTTTTTCTTATAGTTTCAAACAAATCTTGACATTTTTGAATTATTTTGTTTATTGTATAATACACCTGCTTTTAATTCCAATTCCTGTTTGGCAGACTGTCCGTCCGTCCGTCCATCCGTCCATCCATCCATCCATCCACCCGTCCATCCATCATCCATCCATCCATCCATCCATCCATCCATCCATCCATCCATCCATCCATCCATCCATCCATCCATCCATCCATCCATCCATCCATCCATCCATCCATCCATCCGTCTTGTAACTTAAGACATGATTGCAGAAGCAACAGTTTCTGTAGCGGTCCCGAGTTCTTCCCCAACTACTTCCTCCAGCTGATATGGAGGGACTCCAAGGAATTCCCATCGCAGCTGTGAAATATAATCTCCCCACTTCCCCAAGAATTTCAGCATAGTGGTGGTGGGGGCTTTGAGCGCCCCAAGGACCTGGGATGTTGTGTTGCCTAGGGCAGTTTTTGGTTGGCTCCCCCATGGTAAAGTGGTCTGAGGCAAGGATTCAGACCAAGTGTAAATTAGAATCCTAATGACTTTTACTTTAAGGAGCCAAGATTCCTCACCCAGACCTGGAATGTCGAGGCCTCACCCTCTATTCCTGTTCACATAAATATAAAACAATGTATAGTTGAATTCAACTCAAGTAAACATCCTATTTGCAGACTGGCAGATCAACACTGATGCAGATTTTAGTGTGTGTAGTGAAAGAATTACTGAAACAAGTTGAAAAGGTAAAGGATTTAATTAAGATCTTTTCATCTGCAGAATACTGGAGATATTCTATCATTGTGAGGTGGCAGGTGACATATTCACTGCTTTTTTATGGGGTGTCAAGATATGTTCTAGAAAACACCATTAACTCATAATAAAAGCTGGTAAACTCAGTAATCAGAGATGTTTAATGAACTCATAGACAGAAGGTCATGAAAGAAACAGCTGTCCATCATGGACAATTCACCCCACCCCCTTCAGATCTCTAGATCTTAGTCCAAAAGATTTAACCAGCTTCACTGTCATGAAGAATGCCTTAGGAAAATATTTAGACTCTATTCCATTTCACTGTCCAACAGTTCATCTTCATGTAGAAGATGAAAGTTAAACTGTCTGCACATCTGTACAACAGCTGCAACATTCTACCATTTAATAATGAGTGATGTACATAACAGTCTCCATTCCACTCTGAAGGGTTTTCACTATTTGTTTTATTTTGCACCTTTTACTATTTCTACTGTATTTAGTGCTATATTACATACTATATTTTTTATTGGATTTACTAATATGTTTAGGGTGAATCGTACATTTTTCTTAGTTCAGTGATTTACTTTTATACTCTGTATTTTATCCTGTTTTTCTTATTTAGTTCTTGTACATAATATATTGCACATCTGTTTTTTATCCAATGACAAGTAATCCTAGTTCTATCTATCTGAGCTGACTTTTTAATGTTACATAGAAACATCAGTACACTTTATCAAAGAGTATTTTACACCTGCATCACTAACGTCCTCAACACGGTGACATCTATTAAAACTCCTAGAGTATAATTTCCTGAAATATAAAAGAAACTTCAGCAGAAGAAAACTCTTACCTTTTCTCAGAATTGGAAACAGAAAATAGAGCAGCAGCAGCTCATTTTCTGGCACTAAACCCTTTTATTATATTCCCAAAAGGTTAAGGAAACCTCCTATTTCCATTTATGGTAGTCATGTTTTTACAGGCCAATAGGCTCCCACTGCCCCTCCACCCCCCAAATCTCCTCCCTTTATGACCAAAACACTAAACTATTTCTATTGATTGTTCCGTTTCAATGTGATTTCTTTTGACAACATCCACAACAACAAAATAGTTCACTCATGAGCTTACAGACAAAAATTCAACAAAGTAGAATAAACAAAGAACTGGTGTTGGTACTGGAAGGAGTCTTCAGCTTGAGCCCAGGGAGCAGAAGTGATGAAAGTTGAGGACACAGCAGGTGGACGGGCAGATGAAGGAGTCATTCGAGAGACACTTAATGGATGCTGTAAAGAAGCTGCCAGTCCCACGCTGAAAGACGAGACAAAAACAAACACTTGAATTTGTCTTATGACTTTTAATGTGGTCAGAAATCAAATACTGTACCATGACAACCAATATGTACATCAGATTCTTCAATAGTTCAATAAATTTAAGTCAAGAAACAGAAATACATTGCTTCACATTTTGGAACATTACAGTCACTGAGAACATTCTGAGCCACTGAGAAAAGTCACCTGAGTAAACCAGTTTAGAAACAGTTTGATATGATGACATGGATTATTTACAGCAAGCGCAGAACTAAACACTGAGGATACTTCATCTACTACAGTGTAGCTGTTCTGTGTCGTTACCACGGCTAATAATAAACAACAAATGGATCAAAACCACCAAGTTACACAAAAAAAACAGCTGCATACTTGTCAAAATAAAACATCCAAAAATATTTAATTTTTTTTGTTATTTGTTTTTACAGCATATCAAGAGGTCGAAGTCATATAAAGTGTGCAAATGTCACCATGTGGTCACCAGACAATATCAAATGAAGGCACCATACACAGTCCTATCACATGACAACTGCTTTTCACGGAGGAGTACCACCACTTAAATATCAAAATAAATCTAAATACTTTTTTCTTACAAAATATAGTGTACAATTTACAGTGCCTTAATGCTCTGTAGTATTTGCCCTTTTATCAAAAGGAAAATTAAATAATTAGCTAATAGTGTGGTTCATAGTGCTCAGACTACTTTCAGCTTGGATGATACAGCCCAGGTTCTGATTCTGGTAAACGGGAGTACAGATCCTGTTAACAGCTGGTGTTCACAAAGCCAAACTATAGTGTTACTGAAGTTCTTACCGAGCGCTAACGACAGTAACTAGCGTCATGGCTTCGTTAGCTAACCGCACATGGCTCATCCTGATGGGCTACACACAACAGCATCTCTGTTTAGACAGTTTAGAGTTAGTTCACTCAAATATCAACCAATTTACGAACCAGACTGAATATACGGGGCAGTATATATGTATTTAGAGCAGCACGACAGCCACGTTCTATCACTGGATCTAACACCCATTTACATCCCTCTCAGAAGGAAGTTCAAGCACATTACAAACACATTCACATGTGACCTGAAAAGGTCCCGCCCCAGTTACAGGAATGCTTCATGAGCATTGGCTGGAATCACTTTGAGAATCAGGAAGTTTACACACAGTTCTTTCATACATCACAATCTATGCTGAGAATGCCACTGATAAAAATCCATGCAGGTGTTCCCAAACCAGAAACCCTGGATGACCAGTAAGGACCGCCTTGTCATTAGAGACGGAAATGCTGCCTTCAAACTGTAGAGCTGAAGTGGAAAAGAAAAGAAGAGTTGTGTTTTGGTGTTGAGTCTCTGAGCCATGAGGCCAGACGTGTGGTTCGTGCACATTGTGGATAAAAACATTAAAAGCTGAAACTTTTAACATCTGCATAGAAATGAAACCTGGAATCATCACATCAGAGGAAAACTGCTGCTCCTTGTGTTGATCAAAGACCATTTAGATGTTATCAAATCATTAATATGTTGTATTTTATATGAATTCTGATAAACACATGGAACTGTTTTAATGAACTTCATTTTGGCCATGAGCTGGCAAACATCCTTTCTACTGAGGGGGGGGGGTAAGAATTGAACTCTGTTCTGGACTCTGGGCTCTACGTTTTAGAACAATGACAGCAGCTTCATTTAAGATGGGAGGGATGTGTCTCTCATAATCAGAACAACTTTTCTCCATAGACAGTTTGCCAATTATTTTTGTGCCCTATATTGATTTTAGGATACCACTGACGATTAGGGCCCGACCGATATGGATTTTTTTTATACCGATATAAAGACTTTAAAGCAGGCCGATACCTGATATCACCCTGGACCCCCATATCGGCCGGCCGACGGATATATCGGTCAGGCCCTACTGACGGTGGCTACTGGTTAAACAGTTAAACATGCTGCTCATCAGACTGAAGGCAGGACCACAGAAAATTATACAGTCCAACACTGTTTTTGTAAAGTTATTGAATCCAAAGCAACTTTTTGTCTCTTCAGCATGTGTAGCTGGGAGTGATTACTGCAGAGTTCATATCGATCATATCCTTAGTCAACTCTTACAAACATATGCCTCCATCCTCTCTGGCTCCAGGGATTCTTTAGGTTGCTGGTATCTTTAATGCCTTTTGGACCACTGAGCTGCCATTTTCCAGACTGTGTGTCAGTGAGTATGTTGCTGGCTGGAGAAAATAAGACCAGCTTTGTGGTTAACCCCAGGCTTTTGTCTACACTTCCTTTGAACCCTGACCCAACCGGTCTAAGGTCCCACTGACTCTGGGTCTCCTGGATAATGGTAACAGGCTACAGCTATTGGTGGCTGACTTTTCAGGGTATTTTACCTGAAACTCAGCTGAAAAAAATGCTGCAACAATCCAATTTACTTGTTGATGGAAAACCAAGTCAACGTTGATAAAACTACCACAATTATCTATTTTATTAACAACTGGTCACGTTTCAATGACAAATTGTTGAAATATGGATCAATGTCATTTTGATTTAATTGCAACAGCTATATTTCCAAAGTTATTTTGAAAATATCCCCTGCATAATAACCAACACCCTCATCTTCTAATAAAATACTCCCACTGCACGGTGAGTGACATGTCTCAGCACAGACCTGTGAAGCCATGAAAAACACACAAAGGCTTTTAGTTTCTGGCAACTTGTACAAAAATCACCTCTGGTTGTAAAGGAATCGCAATACAGTGGCATGAATACTAACAAGATGCTAGCTGTGTTCTCTCAGCTAGGCAATAATGCTAATGTGCTTAAATATTATGTGGCACACTGAACTCAGGGTTTTGGGTTTTAGTTAAAAAACACAAAGGACAGAGAGTTAAAGTGTTTGTTCAGATTAGATCTTCCATCTTCAATCAATACAATTGTTTAAAAAACACACAAAATAAAAGGTTTGACTCAAAACAGCATCCAGTGGCACTTGGTATAAAATCTATTCATGTCTGTGTTTGTGTGATAAGTGATCGTATCTCAGTAAGGAGAGTAAAACCAACACTGCTAGGGAGGGTCAGTGCAGAGTTCTTCAGTGCATTTTAATTCATAGTGATCTCAGTAGCTCACCGACCCTCCAGTACCAGCCAGCCACCAGTGCAACTGTTTGTATTATTCCTTGACATGACAGTATATTTAGTTTTATGATACACTGCTGTGTTACAGGGTCGCCTTGCAGCAGAAAGGTCCTGGGTTCAAAACACGACAGGAGCCTTTCTGCAGGGAGTTTGCATGTTCTCTTCATGGACTCTAGTTTCCTCACACTGACCAATATATGCATGATATGTAAACTCACTGTCTCCCAGTCTCAATCCTCAGGATCCACTGTCCTGTAGGTTTTAGATGGTTCCTGCCTCAACACACCTGATTTCAATTGATGATTGATTGGCAGGATTTAGCTGAACTACAGTCATGTGAATCAGGAGTCTTCAAGCAGAGAAACATCAGAACCAGCCACGGGGGGGGGGTGGATACTGCTTGAGAGTAGGGTCCAGCTGCAAGACTCATACCCTGTCTCAATCAGGGGACATTGCATCTCCAAATTTAGCTTTGTACAAGCTGAAACTCTAACCTCAACCCCTCTGCACTGGTGGAGCTTATGAACGCTGGGGCAGTAAGTGGCAGTGAGAGTCTGCAGCTATACACTACAGCCTCGAAATGGTTACAAGAGCCACTTTCCTCTTGGTCAAGATTTTAAACTTCAAAGTTTGGAAGTTTAGAGAAGGTCTTTAAACTGGTTAGTGGCTGCAGGGTCTTTATTCAAAACACCAAACTGTGCAAATACTCTTCATGTGCAAAACAGGAACACAATGATTCCCACTGCAGATGAAAACAGTCCAGTGGCGTTGCTACAAACTCATGTCCTCAGCAGATAAACACGCTTTGGGAAGAAATGTCAACACATCATAAACAATATCTCAGCTGTGCAGAAAAACCACTTGAGTGTCAACCAAAAATATCTGATAACAGAGACAAAATGTTTGACCCAGATCAGCAAAACACCAAGTCTCAGGTCACCATCCAGTTCAGTTCTATTCAGCTGTCAGACACCTCAACACCCTGCTGTATTACCATCACCAATCATCCATCATCATCATCACCATCACATGACTGATGCAAACATGCATCAGTTAAATGTTGATGTATTTTCCCATCTGTCACACGCAGTGGAGAGCAGGATGCAGCCTGAAGGCATCTCACCTTATTTTGAAGTGTCTGATATTTCTTTGTTTAAACGTGATGCCTGAGAGGAAATTTTGAAGCAGTTTTTGTGCATCAACTCTGAGCCCCTAATCTCAGCTATAGACTGCTATGTTTTGGTAATTGCCCTAAAGTGTCCAGGTTTTAAATCTAAACTGGTATTGGCTTTGACCCAGATAAATGTACTAAACCTGGCAGACTCTCCACAAAACACACCATAGTGCATTTTTCTGCTTTCCACACATGTAGCTAAGAAGCAATTTCTCATGCTGCACCAGTGTGACATCAAGAAACTCCTGAGATCATCCATTAAATGTTTCCCTGAACACAAAGACATTAAACAGAACTGAAAGCAGACGCCCACCACATCCACTATGCTACTGTATATCTGTAGCCGTACACACTGCAGTTTAGGCTATTGCATTTCCAAAATACAGCTGCATCACATTTATAAATCTGTAAACAAATTCAATCTTACAACCTCTCCACTGAAACGAGGGACCCATTACATCCAGATGACCAGTCTACAGAGAAAAGTACAGCTGCCCTTGGTTATCTTTTGGAAAATATCGAAGAGAAACAAAGTGATAAACAGTTGTAGAGAGAGAGTCGAGTGAATCAGGTCCACGCCACTTTGCGTGTGATGGCCTGTTTGAAGCATTCAGGATCGATGTTGCTGCTGGGCCGCAGAGCTTTCTCCAGGGTCACCAGCACATTCTGGTGGCACTCTTTGATGTTGACTGGATACTTGGCCCTGAGCAACTCATAGGCAGCAATCAGCTTCATGTTCTGCTTCACCATCAAATACTGGATGATACATGTTGGTGCCAGAGAGAAACCGTCCCGACAGTGAACAAGGACACGCTTCCTCTTCTCCGTGGAGGCGTTAATACACTCGTTGATGTCCTCAAAGCAGCAACCCTTGAGCACGGGGCTGTCACCCAAGCTATCTGGCACCTCTGTAATATCCACCTTAAGGCGGGACCAGCTGTGCCGGACACCGCGGGAACAGGTGCAGGGTATGAGGTTAAGGGAGGGTCCTGGTTCTCCGGGCACGCTGCTCATGTCAATGATGCTGTCAATGTTGTTGCGACACAGAGCACGACCGTTGTACGCAGCGTTCAGATTACCAACATAGATGTAATCTGTCACTTTAGAAATGACAGGTTCAGAGTACTGGAAATGTTCAGGACCGCTTGGTTTGAGCTCCGCTGCATCAGGGGCCCTGGCTCCGGCTGGTCCAGTAGCAGCTCTTCTACTGTAGTTTCGCAGTTTCTTGGAGCCCGTGCGAGATGGAGGGGCGGAGTCTGATTCAGTGCTGCTGTTCCAGGTTGGAGAGAAGAGCGAGAAACGGCTGGGGGTTTTAGTTTTGTTGAGGATGTCCACGGGGCTGGGCAGACTGGAGCTGCAGTTTGTAGTGGAGGATGAAGCACAAAACAGGGAGGCTCGTTCCAGAGACCCAGTGCTGCTGGCCGCTCCGGCACTGTGTGCCTGCTCCATCTGCAAGAACACACACAGCTAGCATGGATCAGACACTCTCAAAGCAGGTTTTCAGTCATATCACTGTCCATCTAAGGGTACATCTATTAAAACAATTGGAAATTTCCAATTTGCACAAATGACTATCTGTCATTGAATACACAACATCAGTCATACTAACGCACCAACTGCTGAACAATATCCTGTTACTTCTTTACTCTGACAGTCTTTTAAAAGCATGAACTCTGATGCTGGTATTTGTTTTAGACTGACCAAAACTAAAAAGCCTCCAACACCAAACCTAGTCTTTCTTATCGTACCACAAGGATTCACTTTAATAGAGCAGGTGTTAGTTGTTCTGTTAGAAACAGTGGCTCTCAAACTTTTTAGAGTATACCTCAGAAAATACTGAGATCTCTAACTATCATCTACCCAACCCTGATCAAGGAGGGAGGGGTCTCAGATCTGATGGTGCCATGCATTTCCTGCTGAGAACAGCACCACATCCTCTTCTGAAAACAACTTGGTGCCAAATTGAAGCAAATGTCTTCCACGATTTGTTTTCGGTTGCTAAAATCTTTCTTAAATCTCTCACTGCTGCTACTTAAGTGGCCCCCATTTTCAACTGAGGCTCTCAGAATATCTACAACAGCCTTTTAGTTTTGAGTAGTTTCCATCTGAAGGGAAGGTGGTGCGGTTGAGTCGCTCATCTTTTTGGTTCTCTGTGGTTTATGGTGGTGGATTAGCTTGTTATGAGTTGTAAATAACGACATGTCTTCAGAATCCCACCAGAGATATTTGTACCCGCCTGAGAACTGAGTGTAAAACATACCAGTGGTGAATAAAAACTGTATGATTACGCCCACTCAAAGAATGTATATTGGCTTCTTAATTGCACATTTAACAGTTTACAATCTCAGACTTTGTTGAAGAAAACATGTAAAATTTAAAGCATTTCTGGAAAACCTGAAATCTTTCATTTCTGATAAAGACTCTCAAACTCTCTTTTGGAGTTCAATTTTATTTACAACCAATTCAGCCAATTCCAACCAAAAGTCCTTCTGTGTTATTTTGACTGGATGGTTCCAGGTGTGGAGACTCACATCTGGTTCCCAGGCCAGTAGAATTAATGCACCAGCTTTTCTTTAGATTCATGGCACAAAATCCTTTAAAGGGTCATGAGGACCAATCAGACTAAAAGTTAAAAACTAAAGTAGGCAATGTTTAAATAGAATGAGTCTTGCATTGCAAAATCCTAAATGCAAAAAATCATCATGGGAACTTCTGAACAGTTAAGTGGTACATCCGATAAAATTATTAGTTAAATCATTTAACAGTCATGTGTTTTTAATTCACCTGAGCTTTGAGGTTGTTTTTCCACTCCTGCGTCTCCAGAGCCTTGAAACGGCCGCTGCTGTCTGAGGAGACTGACGCGCACAGGGGCCTATGAACTCTGGGAGGTAGCTGGGGGGTGAGGGCCACGGGGACCGGCCTCGTACGGACATTCTCACTCCTACTCATCCTCAGACTTGGATGGGAACCTGAAATACACAGGAGAGCTTTTACAACAACAATATTTTAATCTTTCTTTCCAAATTCCCTTTCACAAGTGGAGAAAATATACTGCAGTTGCCATGCAGGGGTTTGTGTGTTCATAACCAAAACATCCCATTTTAAAGAAGTCATTTCATACACATTTCATGACTTTCTGGTTATTTCTTAAGTATTAACCAGTAATATGAAACATTTTATATCTAAAAAACATCAGGAAACACTGATTAACAGACCTTTCAATCTGTCTGCGTTAAAATTCGGTGGTTCCGGCTCCTTCCATCAGGCCTCGAGCAGCAGCTCATTAATATTCATTGTTCGAATTTACTGGACTCTGATTGGCTAACAAACTAGCCTATGAGAACAAGGTATACTGTTTCCTGCCCCGCTGCACATGGCAGCAACAGACGTTCTCTCTTCCTGTTTGTTACATCTTATGCTAACAGCTTTTAGCCAGCAGCATGCAAGGCGTTATGCTAACAGTTTTTAGCTAGCAGCATGCTAGGCGTGGTTTCAACAGCAGGAGCTGATGAATACTAACGAACAAAGGAGTTGTGATGAAACAGATACAGGCCGTTAGAACTCGGGAGAACTCTGGTTTTATCACCACCTGCGTAGTTTGAGAGATTAAAACTGAAAGAGAAGTTGTTGACCTGTTTTCACCCACTATGAAGGTAAGAACACCTGTGGAGCTAAAATATTCAACAGAAACCTCAGAAACACTGTTTTTAATGGAATGGACTATTTAATATGTGAGAGCAAACAAGAAAATGAACATGAAATATTAAATGGTAAAAAATGAAAATAAGTAAATAATCTGAACAGATTTGTTGATCTCCCTAAAGAGATTATTCATCCTGCATTACAGCCAGGTTAAAACTAAGTATTTAACTTTAATGAGTATCTCAGGGGTCTTCAAGCTCTTCATCATTTAGCCTGTTTAAAGGAACAAACAGTTTGGTATCACTGTGTGCACCACACTGAACATGGACCAGATAAAGACCAGGGTCTCATTTATAAAACTGTGTAGAATCTTTACTAAAATCGTACTTAAGCTCAGCAAAAAAAATCTACTTACGCCAAGTAAGTTTGGGACCAATAAAACATGGCGTACTCACAGTTAGGGATGTATACCGAGTACCGGTTTTATTTGGTACCGGTTCCTAATCTTAACGGTACCAGGGTACCGTTAAGATTTTGGGCAAGCGGTACTGTTATCGGTACCTTTTAGACGTCAAGATACGTGTCGCTCAATTGTAACGCAATCGCCGTCGATAAGTGATGAGATGACGCAGTGCTCCGGTGACTCGCATGTAGACATGTCCGCGGTAAGGTCTAAACGTTCGAAAGTGTGGGCCCACTTTATCAAAGTTGACCAAGATTCGTCACGATGCAACATTTGTCAAAGACAAGTTTCGTCCAAGGGTGGTAACACCAGCAACATCATGAAGCACTTGCAGCGAACTCATGCCATTAAACTGAAGGAGTGTGGCGTCTTCGACTGCTTAGACATTTCAAAACCTAGTTGCACGCCGAACGCCAGCGCCTGCAGCACCCTGCCAGCGGCACCCGATTCTTTGTCTGCTTCGACATCATCAAGTCACGGTAAGTATTATATATCACGTCTGTAGTCTCAGGGAAAAAAATAAATTATTATTTTTAGCACCAGTGGCGCTGATACATGCAACATTAATCCTGTAGGCGGGATGAACCAACCAGCAGCCACAACCACAGGTCAAGGATGCAGCATGCAGACAACCCCATTCACCATCGCAAAACGACAAAACAAGATGACGCCAGCGAAAACAGAAGAATGCCATAGAGCTGTCGCAAAGTTTATTGTAAAGCCCTTCGCCACGGTCCAGTCCAAGTGGTTTAGGTAAATGGGTAGACAACTTAATGTTAGCACTGTTAGTTAGCTGCTATGTTAATCAGCCAATAAGCTCATTTTGTATTGCTTTTTCCATGATGGTGATTGTTAGGGAGATGACCAGAGCCCTTAACCCAAGCTATACACCCCCTTCCAGAGAAGTGTTGTCAGACATCCTCCTGCCTGCTTGGTTTGAAGTTGAGAAGAAAAACCTTAAAGCTGAGCTTGCTAAGGTAGCTAAAGTGGCCATAACCAGTGATGGGTGGACAAGTATTACACAGGATCACTTTGTCACTGTTACACTTCACTATGTGAATGAAGGTCAGTTAAAGCAGAAAGTACTCTCAACCCAGGCAGTATATGAGTCACAGAGTGGCCCAGTTGTAGCTCAAGAGATAGGAGAAGTGCTTGTAGAATTTGGTGTTAGAGGAAAAGTCATGGCTATGACAGTTGATAACGCAGCTAATATGGAAGTGGCTGCACGTGAGCTCCAAATCAGAAAGATAGGATGCTTTGCACACACACTCAATCTCAGTGCACAAAAAGTCTACACCATCCAAACTGTGTCAAAGTGGTGTGCAAGGATCCGGGACTGTGTGGTGTGCATCAAGAGATCTTCCATCATGAAGAACCTGGTTGCAGAGAAGCAGAGACTTCTGGGTAAGAAAATAGGCCTCAATCATCACTCAGATGAGAGCTACAGCAGGACGACAGATCTACATTTATTTCAATGGGTCTTTCCATGTGTTTCAGGCATGACTGTCCATGCTGTGGTTCTGGATGTGAGGACCCGCTGGAACTCCCTTTATCTAATGGTCGAAAGATTTACAGAAATGTACCCAGCCATACAAGCTGCCTTCTTGGACCCACGAGCCCAGAAACTGATGAAAAGAGAAAGGTAATCTAGTATACCGTTTAAATTATTTAAGTGTTTTAATCAATCTCTGATGATCGTTGTAGATTATTAGAAACCATAATGATTGAGTGATTTTAAAAAGTTAATTCATAGCAGAATGATAAAAAGTTCAGGTCATGATGAACTAAATGCAGCTGCATGATTGTAGAATAAATACATATTTAAACAATTTCATCTCAGACTTGAAAGATTCACAGAGGATGACTACAAAAAGGCCAAGGAGTTTGTAGGTGTGATGAGAATACTGTACATGTCAACTCTGGCTGTATCAAGTGACAAACAGGCAACCTGCAGCCAGATTCTCCCTATAATAACAAAACTTGAGAGACACCTCAGAATTGCTCAAGATGACTCTGCGTTTGTTGCCGCCATCAAGGAGAAAGTGTGGGGTGACCTGTCCAGACGTTATCAGGTGCAAACACCACAAAAAAAACTTGTTCACCTTTGAGACAAGATCCTATTAGATCATATTCTATGTACAACACTTACAATTTTCTTATACAGATGTAAATCTGCTGATCAGCATTTTTTCTGTATTACTTTCTCTTGCAACAACTAAAGTCAAATTATGTAAAACTATTGTTTTATTTGTGAATAGGATGCTGATCTGATGCTGTTCTTGGAAGAGGCCACCATCATGGACTCTCGATTCAAGGAGAAAATCAACAAAGAGGAGGTCTTTGACCGGCTGTTGGAGGCAGCGGTGAGAGAAGTAAGTTAAAAGGTATCACAATTTAACTTTGAGAATTTAGGCAATGTACATGCATAAACATAACACATTTATTTAGGTTGTCTCGTCTTTCTCCCTCAGCTATCAGAGGATGAGGAGATGACCATGGATGAAGCTGAGTTCCAAGGAGATGAAGAAGAGGATGATGTTGATGAAGAGGAGGATGTAAGTTTGATATGTTTCTGTGATCCTATGCTGTGTTGCAGTAAAAGGCAATGAACTTATTATGGTATTTTAAATTTCAGCATTCAAAACCAGTATCTGCACTGGGAAAACTCTTCGCAGAGGAAGATAGAAGACTGCAAAGGCAACTCATTCAGCAACAGAGTGCACCTACCATTCAAGACAGACTGAAAAAAGAACTGTACAGAACAGAGATCTCCCCCCTATCCCTACTGATCAAGACCCTGTCCACTGGTGGTGCAGTAAGACAGACACGCTTCCTTTACTGTCACAGCTGTCCTTGACATATCCTTGTGTACAAGCCTCTTCAACACCCTCTGAACGGGTGTTCTCCACCACTGGAGACACACTCTGCCCAGAGAGGTCTCGTCTGCTGCCTGATAAAGTAAATATGATACTTTTTCTGAACAAAAACTGCTAGAAGTGCTGCTGGAGAAGTGCCTATTGCACTGTTGTTTATGTATTTTTTTCTTGAATCATCTGTTCCTATGTAAGAATAGATTCTGTTCTTTTGATCCTCCTTGTGGGAGTAAAACATTGACTCTTCTAACATCTTCTAATGTCTTTTTATTATTTACCTAAACATTCTAGTATCAATAAGAGTATCGATAAATACCGGTATCGATAAGGAGTATCGGTATCAGTATCGGTATCGAAAAAATCCTAACGATATACATCCCTACTCACAGCTGCACGTAATCTCCGCTTTATAAATCACACTCTACCTAGAAATGTGCTCAGGTGTTTCTGGATCACATCCCGCCCTCAACACGCCCACTTTCTGCTGTAAATGGTCAATGCAAAGTACCTTGTGCATATACATGACCCGACTCGTTACAGCATTCCACCAATAAGATGGCGACCGCAGATCAAGGAAGAGCAACTTCACCGAAGCAGAAATTGAGGTTCTTGTGGGTGGAAAAACAAAAGGAAGTGCTTTTTGGAGGTCACAGCAGTGGAAATAAGATTAAATCCACAGAGTTGCACAGCGTTGCTGAAATCGTCAACGCTGTGAGTTCTTCAGAGAGATCTGTGGTGGATATATATTAAAAAAAAAAAAGGTCCGATCTAAAGATGGAGGTAAAAAAAAGATGGCTTGCCACCGCCAGACTGTGTCTGCCACTGGAGGTCCCCCTGGTACCTCTGATCCCCCACAGCTCGCTGTTAGGATCTCAGCTGTACTCGAACCAGCAAGCGTGCACGGCATCGTGGAGGGAGACACCGACCATGTAGAGGAGACTAAGCCTTTCATTAATACAGATCAAATGTGTCCGTCATTAAAATATAAAACAAAACCAAATCTCGTTGCCCACATCCACCCCCCTCCAGTGACTCTGGACGAAGCGTCCAACGAGGCATCCTGGGCGCTCGACCGAAGATGTGGCTGCAGGGTCGGCCTGTACCACCAGTGCACCATGGTGCACCTGGAGGTGGGCGGGTGCTAACTAACGCTGTCCTACAGGCACAGAGGGACATGATTAGTGCGGTGAATGAAGTGCGAGAAGAACTGCACAAAATATGTGACGTACTGACTCAAATTTCAGGCACACTTAAAGAATTAAAAATTGTAAAAAAAAAAAATTAAAAATCATGCCATCAGCTTTTGTCTCAATCTGCCCCATATTCTGCATGTCGGGGCGGGGGGCTGTGTGTGTGTGTGTGTGTGGGGGGGGGGGGTGTTTGTTGTTCTGTGTGCGCAAGAAGCGGTACAATCGATAATGCTGCTGGAATAATTTTATCCTTCTCAGCAGCAGCACTGAAGGTGCTCTCTGTGTCCAAAATGTGTGTAAGCAGGTTCTTAGTCAACTTAAAGTTGTGCACGTTTTTCCGTTATGTTTTTTTTATAAATCCCAAAGTTTGCGTAGAAAGTTGCTTACGCAGTTTTCTGACCCCGTTTTGTGCGTAAGCAAGCTTTATAAATGAGACCCCTGAGCTGTCTGAGGAGCTCAGAGAGAAAATGCTACCGACCATCTCCAAGCAGCTTCATGGTAAATGGCGTGTACTTGTATAGCGCATTTAAGTCAGACAACTCCCAAAGTGCTTCACACTATAGTACGTCATTCACACAAACTACACACATGTAGCCACAGCTGGAACACAGACTGACAGAGGTGAGGCTGCTGGACACAGGTGCCATCGAACCCTCCGACCACCACCAAATAGGCAGGATGGGTAAAGTGTCTTGCCCAAGGACACAATGGCAAAGCAATCTTTTTCCAGAGGGTGAGGGATTCAAATCAGTAACCCTCCAGTTAGTAGATGACCTGCTCTACCTCCTGAGCCATTGCTGCTTCAATGTTCCTGTGACCACAGCTGATCATATTATTAAACATTATAATGTTGTTGTGACTGGAGCAGGACAACTTCCAGGACGTGGACAAAAGAAGCAAAACACCCGTAGCTGGATCAAATGGAGAGAGAGGATGGTTAAAAAAAAAGAACCAAGAGAATCAAGCTAAACTCCAAGATCCTGATATGTAACATTCTGATGACGTCATGAGCCACATGTTGAACTATAAGGTGCTTGATGAAAGAAGATCCTGGAGGCTCCAGTACTAAACAATAATTTACTTTTATTGATGCCTATTGGGGAAATTATGCCTCTGCATTTAACCCGTTCTCAATTTGTGAGGAGCAGAGGGCAGTCGTTTTCCACACAGTCATTCTACATGAACACAAACACACTTATACAAACATGTAGAAACAAACAACCATGTTCTTAGACACACGGCTGCACACAGATCAGATCTGCACACACTGATACATAACTACCCCCCCCCCGGGAACACCCACACACATGCAACAAACCTTTATATATATAATTGAATACCATTAACTCAAAACTCTTAGGGTTATATAATATGCTTATAACTGTGGTTGTCAACAAATATATTTGGATAATGTTGTTATGTGTTAGTTTTTGTCGTCTCTATGTTGTTTACCCTCTAACTCTGGATTATTTTCAGGAAATCCAGTGACAGATTAAATTATGTGTCTTTACTCAGGAACAGACCTGCTGTAAAGTTCTCCCTCTGCGTTATATTGATGGAGATGTTTGGATGTGACACACTGTGTGGGTTTGCTTTGTGATTATTGTAATGGTCTGTTTTGTCTCTGAATGCCTTTTACTTTACTCCCAAGTATAAATATTACTGTGTGGTACATGTAGCTACTGTGATCCAGCGGGAAGACTGTGATTTTTTTGTAATTAGTGCAGATTGCACTAACGCAAACGAGTTTTATTGGTTGGTTTGACGTTTTGAAAGAAAAATGACATGATATGAAGTGAAATAACAGATATGAGCATGAAGAATTGCAGAAACCAGCACATCGTGAGTCTGCAGTGTTTCTGTGCATGACACACCTGTGGATGGGTGGTTTTCATTTACGTGACAAAAATGGAAACACGCTCAGTCTGAATTACATAACACCTCGTTCTTACCGATACTTCCATTGTGTTTGCCAAGAACTTTCTGATTCAGGTGTCTGCGGGCAGTCAGACGTTTGGTCCAGTCATCCTCAGTATCCATGTTTCGCCTCCAGCCACGTGAAGTTCAGGTGGCCCGTCATCCTTGGCAGAGCGGACAGCACTTCATCTCCATCGGACGAGCATCACATTCGAAGCTAGGTTAGCTGCTAGCCAACTAGAAATATAACTAACCAGGAATCATGGCACTTGAGTTAGTAACTTACATTTTAATTATGCCAAAATATGCACAAGCACACGCAAACTCAGGCAGGAGTCAAAGAGTCATCCAATGTCATCGCTAAAATCGCTGAATGCACGCGAGCTAAACCGCTGCGGCCGCTAAAATCAACAATTATAGCAGCATGCTGCGTTTGTCAGCAGCAACAATACACGAGCTAACATATGTCTCAAACTCCAGAGGTTGTTAACTCACACGGAGGTCCACTCACTAATTAGCTGGTCGCACAAAACAGCTTTGCGACCTCAGTAACATCCAGAGATGAAGGTAATGATCCGTTTTTTTCTTCTTCTCTTACTTAGCGGACTGCAAGAGGCTTGAATGTGCATTCCGCCCCCTAAAGTACAAGAATATACAACTACATCTCCTGTGCTCTGACATTTCATTTTTCCCTTCATTTTATTCAACTCCAGAGTTCCTGCTCTTGTCCTTATTCTTTTTCCCCATTAAACACATGATATTCTTCAACCCTGTGAGAGCCAGTCTTGTATTTATCATGATTTATTCTTTTTTATTTTTTCTATTTCTATACAATGGCTAATTTTAGTTTTTTTTTCATAAAATCCACTTCCCTTCCCTTTTTCATTAGTGTTTTAAGGCATAATTTAAACTATATCACCACTGTTTTCGGAATTATGCTTTCATTGTTCACAGGCTTTTGATTAGTTCAGTTTCATTTAAGAGTGAAGATCCCTTTGCCTCCCTCCTCGGTATCCACATCTTCAAAGTTCTACTTGCTCCTATCATGTAACTCCATATATAAATTCGGCCTTTTTATTTAAAACTTTCTGCATTTGTATTTTTATTCCTTTGTAAACCTTTTTACTTTTTAAAGCCCAGTGTGTCCTGGTGTGCAATCACAAACATTTCCCTGACTTCATATGTGTGCATGTAGAAATTCTTTTACATGCATAAAATGTTAACAATTTATTGTATCTGTTTTTGCATTAATATTTAGCAATGTTGATAATGAATCACTGCAGAAGGCTACCTTTTTAGTACTCTGCAATAATATTATAAAACTCCTCAGTATAAATAATGCAGTTCTTTGTTTTTTATCTTCCTTTTAAGTTTGTAGGTTGCTGCTGTTTCTGATTTTTATGTTTCTGGACCCATCACTTAAAACCAGTAAATATAATCCAAACTGTACTTGCAGTCAATGTGACTTTAAAATTCTGGGGAATAAAACAACAACAACAAGAAAACACTGAATGAATGCAGTTAAATACTGTTTTTACTTGTTTCCAAACAAAAATTTCAATTCTTTATAAAACAGATGTAAATTTTCTGAGAAAAAGTGTGATAAAACTTTGACATATGCATGTAAGGTAGCATAGCCACTTAAACAAAAAGCTGGAGTCAAAATGAAAAAGCCTATTATCTCTAAAAGTTTGTTGGGAATTTTACAAAAAAATTCCCTCAGGGTATCTATCTGTCCATCCGTCCGTCCATCTATCAATCTATAACAGGTTTAAAGATCAATTTTCCCTCACTCATAATAAATGTAATTTCTAAAGAGCCACAAAGTCACATTGACCCTCAAAATTACAGTTTTTCTTAATCTCTTTAGTGCATTTTTTACAACAAAATTAAACTTTGGACCACTAAGGCATTTCTCAAAATAATTAGTGCAAACTTCAAAACATGGTAGACAAAAGCAAGTCAGTAGCTCGAAATGGGTAGTTCCTGCTTCAAAAGCAAGTCCCTTAATCAAAATGAATAATTTGTTCTTCAAAAGCAAGTATTTATGTCAAAGTGTCATTTTGCAGATATTTGTACTTACTCAACTGATTCATGTCCAAAAGCATAAGCCATTGGATGAAATGAACATAAAACCGCTACTAGGTTGCACCTAGTAATTTAATACTGTTGTGAGAAATGCACCAAAACAACTGAGAAAAACTAAGTTTCACCTTTATTTTTGTAACAAATCAAACATAAACATCAGATTGTTGGTTCTGCTGCTGGAGATAAACATCAGCCTCCAGCAGGATCCTGTACAAGAACAAGCTGTTTGAAAACTGGTTGGGTGGGTGTAGTTTGATCATTCAATACTCACATTTTCTCAAAATAAAAAAAGTTTGACTTTGTTAAAGTGTCTCAGGTCTTTTATCTGAGACAGTTTATTTCTGTTATATGAAGAATTTGTTTAATAAAACAAGGTTTTATTCTGATAACTGAACATGTTGAACATATTTCAATACATTTTAAAAAGCTGTTTTTAATGCCATTTGTCTCCAGTCTGATGTAACATGTTAGTTTGTGGTGGATCAGTAGTCAGACTGCAGGTCAGAAAGATTTGGAAACAGATGAAAGTTAGACGGATTGCTGCATTTTACTGATATCTCAGTCAAAGTGGAGTCTGTTTGTTCATTTCTGGTTCTGGAAACAGTTCATACAGGCAGAACAACCTGTTTGTAATATTAGTGTCATTCTGCTGAAGAAACATGATCCAGTTCCTGTTACTCTGGTTCATATTGGTCAAAGTTACAAGGAGCCACTTCAGAGGGGCTGAAGAGGTCCACATGTGGCCCCAGAGCCGCACACTGCAGATCCCTGGTTTATGGAAGGTCTCTGATTACTATTTTTTTTATTTTTGACGTCATATACAGGCGACGTTTTGACCACGACTTTCTGGACTGGTACTGCGCATGCGTGGTTACAGGAGTCCTTGGCTTGTCGGCAGCCAGTAGGTTACTTACGTTTAGGGACAGGCACGCAAAATGCAGAGCTGGACGCAGCTTTACCGATCTTTCGCCACGGTAAGAACGGCTGGGATTGTTTCATTAAACCGGACGGGTTGTCAGAACAGGCTCCACGCTGTTCTCCGGTACAGAAGTTGTGTAATGTTGGTATGTTCAGACCAGCGGCCCGGGGCTGGTTAGCCCTATCAGCTAACACGTCTTACCCTTAAGTTGTTTGCAGGAAAATAAAATCTTAGTTTTATTGCCTTTCAATGCGTCTCTTAAGTGTATATTTGTATATTTTTAAGGTTAATTTGGTTTATGTGAAAAACGCAGAGGTGTCATGAAAACGAATCGAATTGTTAACAAGTATATCTCCTTTTATAAACAATAAGATTACAATGGCTATCTTAAATAAAGACGAATATAGAAAATATTTTTCAGAAATTCTCATTTATCCAGTCAGTCAGTTTACATATCTGTTAACTGTATCTATTTTACTGTTGTCTTCCTTTGTGGTCATCAGGTTATCAGTGTTTTCTGTAAAACGGTGCGCCGGTTGAACTGTTTTTTGTTATACTGCTCTATTATGGTGTTTCCTTAGTCTTTGTTTTACTGGCTTTACAGAGAAACCACCATCTTCCCTACAAGCTGCATGGAGTCACAGCTGCATCTGTCAGAACCTTCGCAGACAAAGCAGCAAGTAAGACAACTGTAAATATAATTATTCTTTATTAATGGCATAGACTTGTATTTCACATGATCATTTGTTTCATCTTCTAGCAGTAACATAAATATATACACCCATATTGATTGATCTTTTATCTATACTTACCTTCACCCACCAGCTACTTCATTAGAGACCTTTGATCATCAGTCATTAGCCCCTTTCAAACAGGCCATGAAAACAGGAAATGTTCCCGGCTTCGTTTGTTGTGCTTTTCTGTCTGAAAGTACCGTTGTGGTGTCGGCCCCCATAATCTGGTCCAGGACTTATCCTACTGAAGACCTAGTAATAAGAGCCGACTTTACGCGGTGCAGTGTTTGTATTCAGACAGACAGGAGATGTCCCGGGAAAGCGAGAGGGGTGTGGGGAAACAGGGAACGCTGAAAACACACACATTGATGATGTATCTCACGTGAACGACAGTGTATAAGAACATGTGATTTACCCCCCCGACCAAAACACTCAGTCATGTTCCAACGTTCTGACCAGAGCTCCAGATCTTCTCAGATCATTTGCCTTTGATCCTCGTTCAGAGACTGATCCGATCTCACCGCCGTCCACTGATCCTGCTGATGGTGCAGCGTGATGGTGCAGCGTGATGGTGCAGCGTGAGTTTACTTCAGGAGCCAGGTGGAGTCTCCACTGGTGACGAAGCAAGCAGAGGGGAGAAGCTGGAGTGGACGGCGGTGAGATCGGATCAGTCTCTGAACGAGGATAAAAGGCAAACGATGAGGAGATCTGGAGGTCTGGTCAGGAACGTAGGAAGAATGACTGAGCGATCAACAGGTGAGACCTGATGCAAGCACCCTGCGTAGTTCCAAGTACATCTGGCTGCAGCTATTTCAGGTGCATCAACACCTGTGTGGAGCTCTTCTTTGAAAACAATGGATGTTTTCTGATGCATGTCATACACCATTGGTGTGTTTTACCCTTTAGAGATTGTGGTTCATACTGACATGCCAGGATCACCAGAATAAAGCTGGACTCATACTAATGCAGCTCCGATGGGTGTCGGAGACACGCACCGCCATGACACGACGACGTACGGGCTCTCCAACTGCCTCGGATGGTCGGTTGAAGTCACGCTCTATTTTCTAACTTGCCGACGGCCGTGTCGGATGACGCACGTCTGTGATTGGTCAACCAAACAACCCAACATCATTTCCAGCATGACGTAGCTTTTTGTAAACAGCGCGAGTGTTGACAGTCTTGAAGACAAATTTGTTTGCATTAAAAGAGGTCTGAAGGGCAGCAGTGGCGATGCCGGTGGCCGTGAAGTCCCTGCTTTTTATTTGTTCCTGTCATGGTTGGAACCACACATAAAGCACCGGGAGATCTCTTCAAACTTCCTGGTACGGAAAAGTAAGGAACTCGCCTCCTGCTGTCCTGGCGGAGAATTTCTTTGCAACATGGTCGGGGTAGTATGAACAGAAACTGGCTCCGTCAGTACGCCGCCGTGTGGGAGTACGTTTGCCTTTGCGTAAGCATGAATCCAGCTTTACAGTTTTGCTGCTGATCATTCTGTTGTACATCCATGATGTGGAGCTCCTGTTTCACTTATTACAAAGGAACTTTGGAGTTCAGTCAACTCAGTGTCGTGTTTCAGAAACCAGTCAGAGATGGTTTGAGCTTCGTGACATGCTGCATCATCCTGCAGGCAGCAGCAATCAGAAGATGGAACACTGTGGTCATACGGGGATAGACATGCTCAGCAACTATCCTCAGGTAGAGTGTGGAGTTTAAACAATGATCAGCTGTTACTAAGGAGTCTAAAGTGATCTGAGACCTCCACCAGTCTGAACTGCTAATTCAAGGCAGGATTGATCCATGTTGTTTAATCCAGATTCCATCTGAACGTCACAGCAGAAATTCAGACTCATCAGACCAGGAAACATCTTCCACTTTTGGTGAGTTTGAGTGACTTTAGCCTCAGTTCCATGTTCTCAGCTGTCAGGATGAGTAACACCTGATGTGATCTTCAGTGGCTGCAGACCATCTGCTCCAGAGTTCCACATGTTCTGCTTCCAGAGGTGGCGTTCTGTAGACCTTGACTGTAATGAGGGATTACCTCTTGAACCTGTCTGCTGATTGTCTTCTGACATCAAGACATTTTCGTCCACACAACTGTCATTGGATATTTTCTGAACATTCTCTGTAAACCTGACGAAAGGTTGTGGGTGACAATCCTAGCACCCCTCCTCAGCATTTGACACTGTCGATCACAAGATCTTGTTGTCCAAACTCTGAGATTTGGTTGGGATGTCAGGTTCTGTCCTGGCTTGGTTCGCCTCCTATTTATCTGGTAGAAGTTTTAGTATCCTAGCCACCCAGATCTTGTCTGACCCTGCTGAATTTTTGTTTGGAGTTACCCAAGGCTCTGTTTTGGGCCCTGTTCTGTTTTCGCTTTACATTCTTCCTTTAGGAAAGTTAATACAGGAATTTGCTAATGATCTTTCCTACCATATTTTTGCCGACGACATCAAGCTGTGTTGTTCTTTCAAGCCCTCTAAGATTCAGAAATTGAATTCTCTAATGACTTGCTTCAATCGAATCAAATATTGGCTAGGTGCTAATGCACTATAACTAAATTCAAACAAAACTGAAGTGCTGTCCATTGTGATCTTTAAAAAGGGACAGAAGACGTTTTTCTTTACGAAAGCCTTTTGTTGATGCGTTTTATTTGTTTTATTTGCATTTCCTGTATTTTGTTTCTTGATGTTTGTACAGCGCTTTGTGATTTTTATCTGCGATTTTACTTTAAATTTTACTTATTTACTTGTAACCAATTTCAAAACATTCAGAACAACAACCACATCATGTTCCAAGCCACGTAAATCCTCTGTCTTCCTCATTCTGTTTGGTTTGAACTTTAGCAAGTTGTCTTCACATCTGGATGGCTAAATGAACCAAGTTGCTGCCATGTGATTGGCTGGTTTGTTTATTGTATAACAAGCAAATGAACAGGTGTCTTAACGGTCTTGGGCCTTCTTATCTTTCAGAACTGCTTTTATCATACGAACCCTCGCGGTCTCTGCGCTCCTCTGGCAGCCGTCTCCTTGTGATTCCAAAAGTCGGGACACATACTCATGGCGAGGCATCTTTTAGTTACTACGGCCCTCACCTCTGGAACAGCCTGCCGGAGGACCTCGGGGCCGCAGAGAACGTTCATGTTTTTAAGAATAGGCTCAAGACTCACCTTTTTAGCTTAGCTTTTAACTGACTACTTTTTATTTTTAATTATTTTATTTTTTATTTTAGACCGTTAGCTTCAATGCTTGTTTTAGTTATTTATTTTTATTACTGTTTAGTTTTTATACAGTTATGTTCTATTGTTTTACTATTTTGATAATTACATTTTATTAGCTATACTATTATCAATAGTAGCTTTTGTTATTTTTATGCGTCATATATTTGAATCCTTCCAGTGTTTCCTCTGTGGAGCCCTCTGCCTTGGGGCTGGTGGTCTTCGGCAGCCGGGGCGCTACTCGGGTAGTGCTTGGGGGTGGTGGGGTTTCCGCCCTCCCTCCCCGGGTGCCCTGGGTCAGTACCTCGGCTGCTGCTATCGAGGCGGATGGCTACCCGGATGGCTTGTCATTTATTACCAGACCCAACTGAACTCAGCATAGTGTTTACTCTTGTTGTTTTTTCTGTTATGAGTGTGTGTGTCTGTGTGTTTGCTCGTGTGTTTGTGTGCATGGGAAGTGGGTTGTGGGGTGTAATGTCAATATTGTTTTTTATAAATGTGGTAAGGGTGGGAATGTGGGTATATGGGGTCATTTTAATTTGTCAGGCACTTTGTGTTGCTCTTTGGGCATGAAAAGTGCTCTATAAATAAATAAAGTTAGAGTTTGAGGTGTACCTTATAAAATGGCCATTGTGTGTATGTGTGTATGTATGTATATACTATACACACACCTCCCCATTCTTTTATTACATGAAAGAAATGCTATATTTGTCTGTTTATTTTCCACTGGTAGATGAGGTCTTTCCCTCTTCAGTGGAGGGAGGAGTTTCACCTTAAATCACAAATGACCCATTAAACAAAAACAGGAAGTTACCTGAAGATTAATATACAGCAGCAAGGATTTATTTTTAATTCAGAACCACACTCAAGTGTTATGGAAACAATCCTGTTATGCTTATATCAGTCATGTGGTTAAAGTGGGCGGCTTTATGGTTGCTAGATCTGAACGGGTCGTCCAGCTGACGCCCCATGCGACATACTGCTTTATCAGTTGGTCAGTGATTGATGTGGAACCTCGGATTCACTCGTGTTAGAACATAACGGTTTTATGATCTGTTATTGCTGTTCTCTAAGGGGTGATAAGATTTTGGTGTGTTGCCCTTATTGCAGTTGATGCAGACGTCACGGTCGTCGGTTCCGGTCCGGGCGGATATGTTGCTGCCATCAAAGCTGCACAGCTCGGCTTCAAGGTGAGCTGCCTTCTTGATAAGTCACACCTACTTTTAGTTTTACTGTATAAAAACTTTAGACTGCAGAAATGATCTGAATATAAATAATACAGGTGTTCTGTTCTGAAACAGTCGTTACCTCAAACATTTGGATTTTCATTCACAGACAGTTTGTGTTGAGAAGAATGCAACGCTGGGTGGGACATGTCTAAATGTTGGTTGCATCCCCTCAAAGGTAAGAAACAGAACTTTGCTCAGATCAGAATGTGTGCTTAATGTTCACAGTATAGAGTATTCAGGTCACATTTAGTGTGAGTGTTTTTTGTTTAGCTAATGTGTTTTTTTTCTTGCAGGCTCTGCTCAACAACTCCTACTTGTACCACATGGCTCATGGCAAGGACTTTGAAAGCAGAGGCATTGAAAGTAAGTTTGCATTAAAACACGTTTTTTTTTTACATTAAATGTCTGTGACGTGCCACCAAAACAACTTTCAGTCGGACGTTTTAAGATTGACTTTATTGGTTCAGTCTGTGTCTTTATATAAGCTATCAAAAGGCAAAAGGCAGTGGAACCAGGCTTGGACCTGACAAAGATCACAGATTACATCGTGACAAAGAAAAACCCTTCATCATTTAAGAACCACAACTAGAGGATTATAATTATATCACACTGATAATATTTATTACAACATGGAAATAAAAGTAACACTTTACATGAATATCCTGTGACAAGAACCATATCCTGCAGTAACAATAAACCAGGCTACGATTTTAAATACAAATGCAAACAAAGAACAATAATGTTATTTTTGTTTTTTTATATATCAGCCATGTGGTCAAGGTGCAGCTCTGGGTGCTGGATCTGAGCGGGGCCTCCTGCGCTCGCTGTAACCCAAACATACTTTTAAATAATGTGTAAACTCAGCACTGCTACTGTGATGATTCATTTCTATCATGTTAAATTGAATACTAGAATTATCGTAGCCATGGCCCAGCACCTCGATAACTTCAGTGTTCAAAGCCATTTTGTTCTGTGTCTGTAGGTGATTAGGTGTTGAATTGTTGTGGTATTTCATTAACTTTTGTGATCAAATCAGAACTTAACATCAAGCCTGGAACTCACAAGTTTCAGAGGAAATTACTAACAGTAGCTACCAAAGTGAACTTTTCATAGATTCATTGGTTAATGAGGTTTTACTAACTGTTGTGTTAGTCACTAATGGCTGAGTATTAAACATGGTGCTGTAAGAAACATTCAAATGGAACTAGCTGCTTGTGTATTTGGTTTATAATAAAATGATTTCCAAAGGAAATTCCTCAGGAATTTAGAGAAGTTTTAAGATAAATGTCCGCGTATACCAGCATGTGGATCCAGTTTTAGCTAACGCAGAACCAACAGTTTTACTGATTCTGTGACTGGTGACGTCTCTTCATCTCAGTTTCAGGCATCTCGTTGAACCTGGAGAAGATGATGGCTCAGAAAAGCGGAGCAGTTAAAGCGCTCACCGGGGGAATCGCACATCTGTTCAAACAAAACAAAGTCTGACTCATCTTTATGTTGCTTGTCATATTAACAATAGAATCCTGAATAAATGCTATTTACTCATTTGCTGTGATGTTGTGCTCCTCAGGTGACTCATGTAAATGGTTTTGGAAGATTAACTGGTAAGAACCAAGTCACTGCCACTGCAGCTGATGGCACCGAGCACGTCATCAACACTAACAACATCCTGGTTGCCACTGGCTCCGAGGTCACTCCCTTCCCCGGCATCCAGGTATCACTGCATTACTCTGCTGCTGCAGTTTTTTGGTTGCAGCCCTATTCAGTGTGTAATTACTAACTCTATACTTTGTTATTTATTTTATACTTTATTGATCCCTCGTGGGGAATTTGGGTTCTGTATTTGACCCATCCCTATTTCTAAGGAGCAGAGGGCAGCTGTTTTTGTATGACAGTTGCAGGGTTCAGTATCTTACCCAAGGATACTTCAACATGTAGCCCTCTGCTGGGACTCGGGATCAAACTCTGTACTCCCAACCGTTAGGCGATGTCCCTCCCCATCGTATATACGATGTTATATTTGCAGTTAACTCTTCTATTAACTAAAACACAGTTTCAGCCTTTTTAAATGTTTAAGTATTTTCTCATTAAAACCTTTTAAGATTCATCATTAAGCTTCAGTTTTTTCCATCACTGAGAGCTCGGTGATTATTTTTTATAGCAGAAGTTTAAACTCTTCCAGTTCTTCAGCATGATTCTGCTGCTTCATGTTGCATTCAGGATTCACACTTCCTGTTGAATCTTCCAGTGAAGTTACCTGTTGACATATCCTACCTTGCTGCAGATGGCTCACTACCTTTGAACCTCCCCACTAATAGGAGTGGGTTGTTTTCTTCGTTGCTTCACAGAGGGCTGTTGTCTGTTTAAAATGAGGAAACAGAAATCTGTAATGTAGCTTTTGTTTTTGTTTTATATCT
>SSNP01000365.1:192115-238398 GCA_006937955.1 Pachypanchax playfairii
CCCCCCCCCCCCCCCGAGTGTTTGACTCAGTTCTGCAACACATGCAAACATTAGCAAGCTGCTAACAGCTGTATGAGACGTTTCACAGGAAATGATCTGCTGCTTCCATCACTGGCTGAAGTGGCTTGTAAATCTTTATCTGTACCTGCCAAAGTGTATTTGAACTTGTGATTGGTGGGTGTTAATTTAAAGCCCGACCCACGACAAACAGTTTCTGTTCTAAAGAAACCAGCAGAACAGTCACAGCTTCAGTCTGAGAGCTGTGATCAAAACCAAATTAAAGAAAAACTAAAAACACTTTGTTTTACCGAAGGGAGCGGGAGAGATGATTAATGAAGCTGCACTGGCCATGGAGTACGGCGCTTCCTGTGAGGATGTGGCCCGGGTCTGTCACGCCCACCCTGTAAGTACCACTGATTCATCCCACTTAGCAGAGCTTCTGATGGATCATTCGATGATCACAACACAGACCACACGTGTCAACTTGTTTCATTAATTCTGCACTAACCGTCTAACTTTCTATTTTTTGGACTGATGACACAAAGACTTCAAACTTTACAGCTGATCTTGGGGTTTGGTATTAGCAGCAGTATTCGGCAGCTCCCGCTGTTGAAACCACACCTAGCATGCTGCTGGCAAAAAGCTGTTAGCATAAGACGTAACAAACAGGAAGACACGACGTCTGCTGTTACCATGCACAGTGGGGCAGGAAACAGTATACCTTGCTCTCATAGGCTAGTTTGTTAGCCAATCAGAGTCCAGCAAATTCGAATAATGAATATGAACGAGCTGCTGCTCGAGGCCTGACGGAAGGAGCCGGAACCACCCGAATTTTACTGCAGACAGATTGAAAGATCTGTTAATCAGTGTTTCCTGATGTTTTTTAGATATAAAATGTTTCATATTACAGGTTAATACTTCAGAAATAACCACAAAGTCCTGAAATTTGTATGAAATGGCTAACCCTAACTTTAATTGTCCCGCCCACCCGTCTGCGTGTGGGACATTTCTGTTTCTCCACTGAATTCTGTTTAATCTTTGATTATAGGCCAGGTAACGGATTAATGATAAATAATTACTGTATATTTAATTTAATGGAGCTCCTTCCAAGTTCCTTCAGCTTTTAATTTTCTTTAACAGTAACATTAAAAAGTTCACGATTCTAACTAAACATCCCTAAAGATAATTGTTCCTTCTTGTTGGTTTTTCCAGCAGTTTTATTTCTTATCTAAACATTTCTGTCATAAACAGATTCAAGAGATTTAACAGCTAAGAGAAACAGATACTGCCATCTAGTGTTAGTTATAGGTGTAACAGTCTGTTACTGGTCAGGGATCAGTTTGGGTTCTCCTGATGCAGGACTTCAGAATCAGCTGGTGCAGAGGGTGCATCAACATGTGAAGTGTTTCCAGATATACATGGTTGTGAATCCACCTGCTGAGAGTCGAGGTTTTCTGAGTCTTTGATAGGTGAAACCTGAGACCGCCCATCTTTAACTCCAGATGTCTCACATGTCATGACTAATATGTATATGGTGTTTTATACAATCCTATGGTCTGATCATTCTGAAGATGATAAGACTGGATTTTAAAATGATCAAGTCCAAATTTAAAATATTTTTTCATCTTATAGAATTGTGTTGTTTTAACACACTGATTCTAAATTGTTAAATTCCATGTTTTCTTTGGATTTGGAACAAAGATCTGCTATAAAATCCATAAACCTGATTTTTGTGACTAATTTCTTCTTCTTTTGTCCTGCAGACGGTGTCGGAGGCTTTTAGAGAAGCTAACCTGGCCGCCTCCTTTGGCAAAGCTATCAACTTTTAACTTCCCAGCTGCTGTTGCATCTTCAGTGGACACAAAGCTGAAGAATTGGGAAGCTGTGTGTCTGGTTCAACATCTTCACTGACCTTAATCCTCTAGGATTTATATTTACATCCAAACTTTACCACAGCTAACTTCATATTATGTAAATGATATCAGCAAAACAATAAACATGTTTTGGTGATAAATAAAAGCTATCTGGAGTCAGGCTTTTTGGGATCCCAATGAAAAAATCTGCCCTAATTAACTAAATGTAAAGAGATAATTAGGAAAGTGGGTGTGGTTTCAACGCAAGACAGAAATGTTTTGTCATTACTATTTTTTCTATAATTAGTCTGGAAGAATTTCCTGGGACAAACATTACTGAAAATCTGAAGAGTATGTTTGTCCGTTCCATGTAGTCAGAACCTTTACAACATTGTTAGCTTAACCCCGCCCCAAGTAATCACGTGACAGGGTCACTGGTTCAGTGTAGGTTCCTGATTATTTTCCAGGTTCAACAGAAGCTGTTCTTTCCATAACTGTTGTATTTATTGACACGTTTCATTTTCAAATCACTAAGTTCATTGTGATTTGTTCTGGGTCGTTCTTATGTCTCCATCCAAACCAATAAACACAGTTACAAAAACTTTCACTGTGGTATTTTATACTTTGATGTCTTTAAACTGACTGTAGTTCTTCATTAGACCAGGAGGTGGTGCAGTTCAATGCAGAAGGGATTTTAATAGAAATCAGATTGAGTTCTGTGATATGCTGCTAGTATCCAAGGCAGGGATCTGCAACCTGTGGCTCTGGGGCCACATGTGGCTCTTTAGCTCCACTGAAGTGGCTCCTTGTCACGTTGACCAAGATAAACATGAGTAACAGGAAACTTGCAGCAGAATGACGAGTATAACAAACAGATTGTTCTGTCTGTATGAACTGGTTCCAGAACTGAAAACACGACTTGAGTTTGACTGAAATGTCTGTAAAAAGCTGCGATCAGTTGAACTATGTATTTATAAATCTTCCTGTCTCGGGGTTAAACAGAACGTACTCCTTCCATCACCTGACTGGACCATCAGTGAGGTCAATGACACTAATGTGTAAGTGTTAGGAAGTCACTGCTTACACCACCTCAGCTTGCCAGAACTGCTTTGAGACTGACTCAAAGTTTTCCATAGAATCAACAAACTCCTCCCACATGTGAGATTTTGCCTCTACAACTTATCATGCTACATTCTGCTTAGCCTGCCAAACTCTGTTAGCAGAGTCCCACAAGCAAACCAGTCTCTTTAGGACTCTTTCAGCCTGATATGGACCACTGGGTTTGGAGATTACTGCCATCACCTGCATCTGATGCACCCATTAGCACCCGCTCACTCTGAGAAGGCTGGGCGCTCTCATCTACTGTGAGGAGCATGTGTGTGAACAAAAGTCAAAACCAATCTCCTCTAAATAAAGACATGGACCGACCACCCTCTTGTCCCCTGGTATAATCTCTCTAAATTAGGTAGATGAGACAGAAAACACCTCCTAACCACCTCGAACCAGATGTGACTCTAGAGTTGAATAGAGTCCAGACCTTGTCCAGGAGATCAGTTCTAGAGCCAGTTCTGTGGTGCCTGGTATCTTTCTATCTTCCCCCATAAGCTCTTGTTCTTTCAGGAAGTGACATCATGTCAGTTTCAGTAATCAAGATTGGATCAGACTGCCAAGACTATAACTTCCAACTCACAAAGCTCCGCCCCTGCTGACCCCTTAGGACACCTAATGGTGGTGGAGCTCATGGGAGAGTGGTCCCTTCTTTTAAAAAAAACAATGTACAACTCCTGTATGTCTGTTTAGTGATGTACCACAATATCTGAGGTATATGCATTTCTTAAAAAGCAAATGCTTCAAAAAGGGAAATTTATCCAACAATATCCTGTTTGCTTTATATGTTTATATGTATAAAGTCTGCAGGATGTGAGGTTGAAGAAGGAACATCATTCCTGTGACTTTGTTGTGTCAGTAACTTGTTGCTGTTGTTCTGCTGGATGACACACAGTGTAATTAAATAAAAGGAATTCCAATAACTCCACCTGTGTTTGAACACTGACTGCGTCGGTAAAAGCATGTGTGTGTTTAGCAGGTGTGGTGGCTGCTACACGCTGAAGGAGACACTCTGAAAAAGTGTAAGATGGACCACTGAGGTAGAGTAAAACAATCAAGTTGGACAAAAGGAGAGAGAATGAGGCATGAGTAGGAAAAAGGAAACTTCTGGACAGATAACTCATTACACTCAGGTACTGTTGCTGTTTGTTTTTTCTGTATTTAATTTGTTTAGTTGTTATTGTTTTTTATTGTCAGTTTCCCTTTCTTTCTAACTGATCATTAACATGAAACAACTGACTTCACTTTAAATATTCTGCACACACTTAATCTTTTATTTTTATATAGTTTTTCCTATTAAACTTATGTTTTCTTGCTTATCTGTTTTTATGGTCCTTTATTTGAATCATTTCTTACCAATTTTATCATTAAATTAATCTGGTGCGTTTAGTAAAAATGTTATATGAAATATTTTAGCTGACTCGTGAATCTGAGGGGTAATTATATACAAATGTTGTAGATTTGCACATGATTTCTTACATCATCAGAGTTTGGTTAGTATAAGCTTTTCAATTTTTGTAATTGTATATTAAGAACTAAGAGAAAATAATTGTGATCAGTTAACAGGAATGAGCCTTAGGTTTAATTTATACAAAAAATTCTTCCAAAGTTAGTCTTCAGTCAAAGTCAGACACCTGGTGGAACTTGTCCATATGTTGTTTTTTGAACTTGTGTGTAAATTTAAAGTATGGTAGACTCGAGTGTGAGGACACCTGTCCCAGAGTTAAAGAGTCCCTTCCATTAAAAACAGTGTTTCTGAGGTTTGTGTTGAATATTTTAGCTCCACAGGTGTTCTTACCTTCATAGTGGGTGAAAACAGGTCAACAACTTCTCTTTCAGTTTTAATCTCTCAAACTACGCAGGTGGTGATAAAACCCGAGTTCTCCCGAGTTCTAACGGCCTGTATCTGTTTCATCACAACTCCTTTGTTCGTTAGTATTCATCAGCTCCTGCAGTTGAAACCACGCCTAGCATGCTGCTGGCTAAAAGCTGTTAGCATAACACCTAGCATGCTGCTGGCTAAAAGCTGTTAGCATAACACCTAGCATGCTGCTGGCTAAAAGCTGTTAGCATAAGACGTAGCATGCTGCTGGCTAAAAGCTGTTAGCATAACACCTAGCATGCTGCTGGCTAAAAGCTGTTAGCATAAGACGTAACAAACCAGAAAAGACCACGTGTGCTGTTACCATGCACAGTGGGGCAGGAAACAGTATTCCTTGCTCTCATAGGCTAGTTTGTTAGCCAATCAGAGTCCAGCAAATTCAAATAATGAATATAAATAAGTTGCAGCCTGAAGCCTGACGAATCTAACTGTGTCACTCAGCAGAACAATAAGTCACTGCAGTCATTCTAAAACAGAATGGCCTTAAAAGAAAAGAATCAAGATGCTGCAATAGTCCAGTGAGAGTCCAGACCTGAACCTGGCTGAGATACTGCTGGGACCTTCAGAGGACTGAGGAAGAACTGATGTCTGCAAACCTCAGTGAGCTAATGCAACACTGTAAGAAAAAACAAGACAGAATTCCTCCATAATCATGTGAGAAGCAGATAAAGTCAAAGTCAGAGTTCTTTCTACAAGCGGTGGATCTGTGAGTGATGTCCGATCATTATTAATATCCTGATGAGTTGACCTTATTGTCCTCTTGAATGGAGATCTTCAGATGAAACAAATGAAGGATTTTTATTTTTTATTTTTACCCTTTTTAGTATTTTCTGAAACTTGCTTTGTCTTTGTCTCAGCAGGACATTTGAGTTGATAAACTTCCTTCATCTTTCTTTCATATCAAAATGTGAGTCTGAACATCTGCAACATTTTCAATAGACTTGTTTTTAACTTTTTGGTGATCTTTAAACTCTAGAATACTTTCAAACTCAAAGTGCATCTAAAAACCTGATATCACTTGGAGTCACCACAAATACAATGGATAATATTTTTACTCCTCTTTTATTTTTAAACAGATTCTACCCAGATGTGATCAGCACAGAAGCTTAAAAGCTTTTTAGATGAGTGTTTTTTCTAAAACTTCTCTCAGATCACTTAAAAATTGTATTAAAATAAAAACATTCAAACATAGAACCACATTAGAATAGAAAAACTGACACAAACCAAAGCCAAGGTCACTGAAGTGCAGCATGCACAGTGTTAAAATAATCTGAAACTTGTTTAAAATCCCAGTTTATTATCAATTAAAATGCTTTTAAAAATGAGATAAGAAATGGTAATGTGTAAAAAAGTATTTATTCCATTTATTAAATGTGACTTATATTCATGTAACTTGTGTTTGTTTTCATATTAAATTTGAAGTGTTGTTATGGAAACAGGGCTTGATGCAGCTGATGTGGGTCGAACATCAAAGGCTTATTTACATTTAAAGTAACATTCTAATATCAGTAACTGATTCAAACCCTCTGGTGATAAAGACATTGTCCTAAAATGAGATCAGTATTGATTCAGATCAACAGCAACACAATTCACTACTATATTTAATCTGACATTTAATAAACACTAAGCCAAAATGCAGAAACAGTGTGTGAAAAATCCTCCTGTAGTCTCACAAAAAGTAGGAAGTAATTTATTAGTTTTATATAAAAAACACGAGATGATCACTAGTAGAGTTCAGACCTCCACCAAGAACCTCTGTTTACTCCACATTGTCATTTACAGTAAAAATAACCGTCTAATCTTCGTTGTATCAACATTATCAGATTCATTGATCATTTAACAGCTGGATGGATATTGATTCATTATTAGTTCAGTAGTTATTGGTGGTTTTCTTCTGGATCCAGAACTTTAGAAGGATCATCAGATCTGTTCCACACGTCTGATTCCAGCGTTTCGACTATCTGCTGGTGTTTGTTGAAGGTTTATAACATCATTTGTTCTTGTAGTGATAAAAACTCTGAAGGTTCCATAGTTTTGTTTCTTTTCCCCAAAATTTATTCACTTCTTCTTTCAGCCATTTCTGACTTTTACTGAAAATTTCATCAAAATCCATCCAGAACTTTTAAAGTTATTCTGCAAACAGACAAACTAACAAACGCTGGTGAAAACATGAACCTGCTTCTTATCCAGAGGATTTAATGAAGATTTAACTGTGAAGTTATTATAAAAGTTATTATTTTCTTAAATTAAATAGTGCATCTGACTGTTCTTGAATTGGACTGAATTTAAAGAACTGTCTGTTTTACAGTGGACTTCCTGTGTAGGAAGTCTACTGTGTTGTTCTGATTAGACTGATATGATACTGCAAGGAAATGGACAGAAATGTTTCCTGACTTTCATCAAGACGCTGTTTTGAGGGGAAAATTCACTCCAGTTGCCCAGTAAGATGTAATTTCCTTCCTCTTCAGTTACTTTGCATCACAGATGTGATTTTCTTCTGAGAGGTAAAGTTTGACGGAGTGAGTAGAAATACTTGCTTTTCTGTTAAACATTCACAGAAGTGAGTACAATGATTTTCTTCTTACAGCTTAAACCTTTTCTATTGTGATTCTGTCTAAAGTAAAGAATTAAAAATACTTTATTCTTTTTAAAACCTAATAGACTGTAACACTGTAAAATATCTGTCAAAGTAAAAAAAAAAACAAAAAACTGGGATTTTTTTCTTTTCAACATAAAAATCTTAAGCAGGTGTTTCACATCAGAACATTCAGCAGATAATAAAGAGAATGTGTGTGAAAACTGAATTTGAACATGACTTATGATTAATGTTATCAGAGAGCTAATCCAACTTGTGGTTAATGTGCTGCATAAGGCTGTTTGTTCATGGTGGAGACCTGCAGGTGGAACTGCATTCAGACATGACTTTCTGGGATGACTCTGATTTCATATCGTAAACTTGTCGGGGGACTTCCATCTTTCAGTTGGTTTTTAAAGTTCTTTATTATTAAAAAATGGTGTAAAATGTAACATTTGGTGTAAACTAGATTCCAGTGGGTTGCTGTTGCTTTGCTGATGCGTAGACAGGGCCGGTTCTGGGCATAGGCAGATTACGCTGCCTAGGGCGCCCTCTGCTGGAGGGGCGCCAAATTCTCCTTTCTTTTTTTTTTTTTAAACAAACTGTTGGACACACCATTCATTTCATGTAAAGAGCAAAATAAGTAATAATTAAATATATATATATATATATACTATATATATATATATATATATATATATATATATATATATATATACTGTATATATCATCTCTACTGTTCATTTTAGTATAAATAAATATTTTTTGTAATGAAATCCAGTTATTGAGTTACATTGTTTCTGTTCTGGGCAGTAGGGGGCGCCAAAACCCCTTTTCACCCTGGGCACCATGCAGCTCAGGGCCGGTCCTGTGCGTAGAGGAGAGTGATGACACAGGCACAATCTCAAAAATAGCTTAAAACTGACTAAAGTTTAATGCCATCCCTTATTATTTATTTTATATTTAACACATTTGACTCTGTACGTCACTGTGGAGCATCTACATTTGCCAACAGGTTATTTGGTCCATTTTTACAAATCCAACTGCTCAAACTGCCTCAGGTTTGACGGTCGGGATCTTTCTATAGTTGATCAGTGGGATTAAGATGGAGTCATGGAGTGTCATAGAATAGTCCGGTGTTTCATTCGGATCTATTCTTGATTTGTTTATCTGTTTTTTGGATCATCATCCTTTTGAAGGACACATGATCTGGGACTGAGACCAAGCGTTCAGACACTGAGCAGCACATTTCACTCCAGAATATCTTGAGATTTCATTCAAGACAATCTGCACCAGATGCAGCAAAGCAGCTCCAAAACATAAACCATGTTTCAGATTAGGTGCGGAGTTCTTTTATTTAAAGCTTCATGTTTCCTTCTGTAAACGTAGATCAATCATCAGATTGAAGGATTTTCTCCCAGAAGCTTTGAGGCTCATCAACCGGCATTTTGTTCAATTCCAGTCTGTCTCAGTGTTTTTCTGTCAGTAGTGGAGCATCCTAGATCTTCTTCCATGGAACTCATTATGGTTCAAAATGTATCAAATGATGTGATCAGAAACGGACATACCTTGACCCTGAACTTCATCTTGATGGTTTTTGATGGTTTCCTTGTTTTTTTTTTTTTTTTTACAATCCTCTCTCCATCTGATCCAGCTGGGGTTGTGTCTCCTCTCGTGTCCACGTCCTGGACGTCGTCCTGCTACAGTCACATCAACATTATAATGGCTGCCCTCTGTCCTATTAAAAAATAATAAAATAAAATTTCAACTTTATTCATCTCACAACGGAGAAATTCACTTCTGCATCTAACTCATCCCGAGGGAGCAGAGGGCTGCCCGTGTCACGGCGCCCGGGAGGCAGTTTGGGGTTCAGCATCTTGCCCAAGGATGCATCAACACATGACTTGTTAGGGTCGGGGATCAAACCACCAACCCCTTGATCCGAGGACAACCTCCTTCCCCTTTTGACCACGGACACCCAAATTTCCTACCAGACTGCAATAACTAGAGCTGTTTAAAGGCTGTTATACAGCATGTTTAAATAGATATGACCATATTAACATCTTTTCAATATGTCTCACTTCTAGGCCTCTTCATCATCTTCATCATGTTGAACATCCACCAGTCTTCAATTATGATACATAAAGCAGCATCCTTGCGTGGAGATGGTAATCATCCCATCATCATCTCTACCACGTCTTCCTACACTAGCGCCAGCACCAACTCTACTGTCAGCTTCTTCGACAACCTTCTGAATCACATTCCCTGTGAGTCACCCAACAGCAGCTTCACCTAAACAAATCTTCCCGTTCATGAAAAATATCATAAACTAGCTGCTTAATATTTAAAAGAATTGTTCTACAATTATTATTTTAAAGTCAACAGTAATGATACTCAGATAGCTTTAAAAAGACTGGGGTGGCTGGACAATGTATTTAAACTATAGGGTGTCAGGTGATCATGGGAGGTTTAGAGAAGGCTTTACAACAAGGTCTCCCATGGAAGGATGGAGTCCTACTTCTACAACATATCTGGTCCCTGAACAACCAAAGCATTCTCAGCACTAACTCCAGCTCGTCCCAGAAAGGGCTTGTATCAGCTAAATATACCTGTATATGTCAGTCCTGCATGAGTCCATTTCTGATCATTCTTTCCCATCTTATCTCCTGCAGTGCCACGATGGGTAATCTATCTCATCTTTACAGCTGGCAGCCTTCTGATTCTGCTCTGTTGTCTGTGTATCTGCATTAAATGTTGCTGTAGAGGAAGGAAGAAGAAGAAGCAACAGAAAAAAGAGCAGATCAAATTAAAAGGGGTTGATGGAAAAACAACTGCAGTTCTGGTAAGACACAGATCCCTTGAGATGTAAATATGAAGCACTGTTGGCAACCTGACTCATAATGGACGGGAGTAATCCTGGTCCAGATCCCAAACCCTGATAAATGGGGACAGTTGTGTCAGGAAGGGTATCTGGTGAAAAACTCTTGTCAGATCAAACATCAAGAAAAGGATTTCTACTCTGGATAAATCAGGACTGGCTCTAGAACTGTTTGTTGACCAACAGGATGCTGATGATGTTACTGTTATAAATAAATAAGGTGAGTTAACAGAAAGAAGAAACAAGCAAAGACACGAGTTTGGATATAAGAGGAGGGACTTTGAATGTAAGTTTGAGACGGCGCTTGCAAATCTATAGTTGAAGGGGAAGTAGAAACATTGAAGGTGGATTCAAGTTCTCATCTTGATTTCCAGCTTCCTCAAACCTGATTTACTGGTTATTAACAGGCTTCTGCAGAACTTTAGCAGGTATTTCACTCATTAAGATCAGATGTTATGAAGCAATAAAATAACTAAAACTTACAGTATGAATAAAGAACATGTGTGGAAAGTGATATGCACTCACTGCAGAAACAGAACTCAGGACTTTACCAAAAGGATAACTGACCCTCCATGTTCAAGAGATAGTGAAGTGATCCTGTATGAGACATTTATCCAGAGAAACCAGAGATTCAGAAGGGTGACGAGGCAATAAGGCTGTTATGGTGTAAGTTAAATGGTCTTTGCATGTACTGTTACTTTTTCTGTCTCTATAATGTGAGGAGATGGTATTCTTATGGGTAAAACAGTTCATTGTTTTAACTTTGAGATTAAGAAGGGTTTTACATCGTGTTATCTTTACTTCTCTTACAGGTTCAGCCAGATGTTGGGGATGCTGACTATGGCTCAACCAAGAAATACAGAGGAAAGCTGCTTTACTCTTTGGAATACAATGCCACGTTGGCTGAGGTAGTTCCACTAATAGCTGATTATAGTGCAGGTTTTTTCAAATGCTGATATTCTGTAACATTTCTATAGTATCGTTAGAGATGCCAGTGCTTAAGTATTAAAGCACCATTAATACAAACTTCCTGTTCTTCCTCTTCATCACACTTTTTGATTGGCTCCTCCTCCTGAAGCTTTGGAGAAACTCATGAAAATATGTTGCTTCTTCTGTTTTTGCTTTTTCTGTTTTGATTCTTGTTTTTTTCTCACTTAAATATTTCAGGTGATCAAACACATTTTAACATAAAAAAAGATAAACCACGTTAAATACAAACACTTATTTTTTAAAAAGAGGATTTCAATTAATAGAGTGAAATAAGTTTTACAAACTGACCCTATGGGAAAAGTACTTGACTCTTAAACCTGATGGTTTTGCTGCAATAGCTGGTAATGAGTCTTTTATATGAGCAAACCCATGGTGGCACGGGTTTGCACGTGCCCACCGCGGGTTTGCACGTGCCCACCGCGGGTTTGCACGTGCCCACCGCGGGTTTGCACGTGCCCACCGCGGGTTTGCACTTGCCCACCGCGGGTTTACACGTGCCCACCGCGGGTTTGCACGTGCCCACCACCGGTTTGCACATGCCCACCACGGGTTTGCACATGCCCACCGTGTGTTTGCACATGCCCACCGCGGGTTTGCACGTGCCCACCGCGGGTTTGCACATGCCCACCGCGGGTTTGCACATGCCAACCGCGGGTTTGCACATACCCACCGCGGGTTTGCACATGCCCACCACCGGTTTGCACATGCCCACCACGGGTTTGCACATGCCCACCACCGGTTTGCACATGCCCACCACGGGTTTGCACATGCCCACCGCGTGTTTGCACATGCCCACCGCGGGTTTGCACGTGCCCACCGCGGGTTTGCACGTGCCCACCGCGGGTTTGCACATGCCAACCGCGGGTTTGCACATACCCACCGCGGGTTTGCACATGCCCACCATGTGTTTGCACATGCCCACCGCGGGTTTGCACATGCCCACCGCGGGTTTGCACATGCCCACCACCGGTTTGCACATGCCCACCACGAGTTTGCACATGCCCACCGTGTGTTTGCACATGCCCACCACGGGTTTGCACATGCCCACCACGGGTTGCACATGTCCTGCAGACGTTAGTGGTAAGACGTTTTGTGTCTCTTCCTGTTTGTCGGGCTTGCTCAATTTGATTTTTACCTCCTTTCTTTCTCTGTTTTATTTTCTTCCATAGAAAGAGAACATCACAGTTGAAACTATAAAATCATTTACTAATCATTTAGTTTCTGGATTTACATTGATCTCATCATCATTTCACTAGTTATTAGTGGTTTTCTTCTGGATCGATGGAGAACCTGTTGGGAACTCAACCTGTATTTTGTTACTAAACATCTGGATCATTTATTGTGGAGTTACACACAGATGTGTTAAAAACAGCTTCTGTCTCATAATGATGAAAAATCATTCAATTCATTCCTGGATCCAGACGGTGCTCCAGATCACCACCTTTACTTATTCCTCATGCCATTTGTGATTTACCTGAAAAATGTATTCAAAATCTGTCCAGAACTTTTTGAGTTACCTTAAAGGACAAACAGGGAATGTCAAACTAGATTGCAAGGAGACAGTTGGATCTTGGGTTTGAGTCACAGGGGAGAGGGTTTATACCTCGTTTCCCTAATACCATTACAGTAAATGGTTACCAGTTTTGACTGCTGATGTGAACAATTGCTGAAAAATGGAGGAGTTATCTCTGGTTGATCTTTAACGCTGTCATTGAGGGAATATAAAACCTAGTTTTAAGGGTTTTGCTCCCCCTTCAGTCTCTGCTGCTACAATACCCCGGCCCGGGGCCTTAGGTTAGCAGACCAGCTACTAATGGAGGTCATGAAGTCAAGAAGGAAGTCCGAGGGAGACCGAGTGTTCTCCATAAACGGTCCTACGCTGTGGAACGCCAGGTGACCTCGCTGACATCATTTAAATCCTGTCTGAAAAGTCACTTTTATCATCAGGCATTTGAGACTCTGCCTTGTTTTAGGTTATTCTATTTATTGATAACTTCTGTTTAGTTTTTATGTGTTTTATTGATATGATGTTTTATGTAGTTTGTCTTGGTTTAAAGTTTTACAGCACCTTGTTTTGACTCTTTGTCATGTTAAACCACATTGATTGATTGATTGATTGATTGATTGATTGATTGATTGATTGATTGATTGATTGATTGATTGATTGATTGATTGATTGATTGATTGATTGATTGATTGATTGATTCTGAAATCTGTTGCGTGTTTGGCCATTTGGTTGGTATTATTTTAACATTCTTCTGGTCGCCTCAATCTGTCTCAAATGCTGGTCAAACCATTTTGAAGTCAGAGACAAATTAAATGAAAGATGGAGTGTAAACGCTATGACTTCACTCCATCTTAGAACTCATCCAAGAAAGTTCATCACAAATGACATCTTGGAAGACAGATTGGCCTTTTTGTGATATTGTGTTACAAGTGAATTTACCTGTTGATGTGTACTGTGTACTATGTACTGTGTACTGTGTACTGTGTACTGTGTACTATGTACTGTGTACTGTGTACTGTGTACTGTGTACTGTGTACTGTGTACTATGTACTGTGTACTGTGTACTGTGTACTATGTACTATGTACTGTGTACTGTGTACTATGTACTGTGTACTATGTACTGTGTACTGTGTACTGTGTACTATGTACTGTGTACTGTGTACTGTGTACTGTGTACTGTGTACTATGTACTATGTACTGTGTACTGTGTACTGTGTACTATGTACTGTGTACTGTGTACTCTGTACTGTGTACTGTGTACTATGTACTGTGTACTGTGTACTGTACTGTGTAATGTACTATGTACTGTGTACTGTGTACTGTGTACTGTGTACTGTGTACTGTACTTTGTAATGTACTGTGTACTGTGTACTGTGTACTATGTACTGTGTACTGTGTACTGTGTACTGTGTACTGTGTACTGTGTACTATGTACTGTGTACTGTGTACTGTGTACTGTGTACTATGTACTATGTACTATGTACTGTGTACTATGTACTGTGTACTATGTACTATGTACTGTGTACTATGTACTATGTACTGTGTACTATGTACTGTGTACTTTGTACTATGTACTATGTACTATGTACTGTGTACTATGTACTGTGTACTATGTACTATGTACTGTGTACTATGTACTATGTACTGTGTACTATGTACTGTGTACTATGTACTATGTACTGTGTACTATGTACTATGTACTGTGTACTGTGTACTGTGTACTTTGTACTATGTACTGTGTACTGTGTACTGTGTACTGTGTACTATGTACTGTGTACTGTGTACTATGTACTGTGTACTGTGTACTGTGTACTATGTACTATGTACTGTGTACTGTGTACTGTGTACTTTGTACTATGTACTATGTACTATGTACTGTGTACTATGTACTGTGTACTATGTACTATGTACTGTGTACTATGTACTGTGTACTGTGTACTATGTACTGTGTACTGTGTACTATGTACTGTGTACTGTACTGTGTAATGTACTATGTACTGTGTACTATGTACTATGTACTGTGTACTATGTACTGTGTACTATGTACTATGTACTGTGTACTATGTACTATGTACTTTGTACTATGTACTGTGTACTGTGTACTGTGTACTATGTACTGTATACTGTGTACTGTGTACTATGTACTGTGTACTGTGTACTATGTACTATGTACTGTGTACTGTGTACTGTGTACTTTGTACTATGTACTATGTACTATGTACTGTGTACTATGTACTGTGTACTATGTACTATGTACTGTGTACTATGTACTGTGTACTGTGTACTGTACTGTGTAATGTACTATGTACTGTGTACTGTGTACTGTGTACTGTGTACTGTGTACTGTACTTTGTAATGTACTGTGTACTGTGTACTGTGTACTATGTACTGTGTACTATGTACTATGTACTGTGTACTGTGTACTGTGTACTGTGTACTGTGTACTGTGTACTATGTACTGTGTACTATGTACTGTGTACTATGTACTATGTACTGTGTACTATGTACTGTGTACTGTGTACTATGTACTGTGTACTGTACTGTGTAATGTACTATGTACTGTGTACTGTGTACTATGTACTGTGTACTGTGTACTGTGTACTTTGTACTATGTACTGTGTACTGTGTACTATGTACTGTGTACTATGTACTATGTACTATGTACTATGTACTATGTACTGTGTACTGTGTACTATGACTGTGTACTGTGTACTATGTACTGTGTACTATGTACTGTGTACTGTGTACTGTGTACTATGTACTGTGTACTGTGTACTGTGTACTGTGTACTATGTACTATGTACTATGTACTGTGTACTATGTACTGTGTACTATGTACTATGTACTGTGTACTATGTACTGTGTACTGTGTACTATGTACTGTATACTGTGTACTGTGTACTGTGTACTGTGTACTGTGTACTCTGTACTATGTACTGTGTACTATGTACTGTGTACTGTGTACTGTACTGTGTAATGTACTATGTACTGTGTACTGTGTACTGTGTACTGTGTACTGTGTACTGTACTTTGTAATGTACTGTGTACTGTGTACTGTGTACTATGTACTGTGTACTGTGTACTGTGTACTGTGTACTATGTACTGTATACTGTGTACTGTGTAATGTACTATGTACTGTGTACTATGTACTATGTACTGTGTACTATGTACTGTGTACTATGTACTATGTACTGTGTACTATGTACTGTGTACTGTGTACTATGTACTATGTACTGTGTACTATGTACTGTGTACTATGTACTGTGTACTGTGTACTATGTACTGTGTACTGTACTGTGTAATGTACTATGTACTGTGTACTATGTACTGTGTACTGTGTACTGTGTACTGTGTACTGTGTACTGTGTACTTTGTACTATGTACTGTGTACTCTGTACTCTGTACTGTGTACTATGTACTATGTACTGTGTACTGTACTTTGTAATGTACTATGTACTGTGTACTGTGTACTATGTACTGTGTACTGTGTACTGTGTACTGTGTACTATGTACTGTGTACTGTGTACTGTGTACTATGTACTATGTACTGTGTACTATGTACTATGTACTGTGTACTATGTACTATGTACTGTGTACTGTGTACTGTGTACTTTGTACTATGTACTATGTACTATGTACTGTGTACTATGTACTGTGTACTATGTACTATGTACTGTGTACTATGTACTATCTGTGTTCTGTGTACTATGTACTGTGTACTGTACTGTGTAATGTACTATGTACTGTGTACTATGTACTATGTACTGTGTACTATGTACTGTGTACTATGTACTATGTACTGTGTACTATGTACTGTGTACTGTGTACTGTGTACTGTGTACTATGTACTGTGTACTGTGTACTGTACTGTGTAATGTACTATGTACTGTGTACTGTGTACTGTGTACTGTGTACTGTGTACTGTACTTTGTAATGTACTGTGTACTGTGTACTGTGTACTATGTACTGTGTACTGTACTGTGTAATGTACTATGTACTGTGTACTGTGTACTGTGTACTGTGTACTGTGTACTGTGTACTATGTACTGTGTACTGTGTACTGTGTACTATGTACTGTGTACTATGTACTGTGTACTATGTACTGTGTACTATGTACTATGTACTGTGTACTATGTACTGTGTACTGTGTACTGTGTACTGTGTACTGTGTACTATGTACTATGTACTGTGTACTGTGTACTATGTACTGTGTACTATGTACTGTGTACTGTGTACTATGTACTATGTACTGTGTACTGTACTGTGTAATGTACTATGTACTGTGTACTGTGTACTGTGTACTATGTACTGTGTACTGTATACTGTGTACTATGTACTATGTACTGTGTACTATGTACTATGTACTGTGTACTATGTACTGTGTACTGTGTACTATGTACTGTGTACTGTACTGTGTAATGTACTATGTACTGTGTACTATGTACTATGTACTGTGTACTATGTACTATGTACTGTGTACTGTGTACTGTGTACTTTGTACTATGTACTATGTACTATGTACTGTGTACTGTGTACTGTGTACTGTGTACTGTGTACTATGTACTGTGTACTGTGTACTGTGTACTATGTACTATGTACTGTGTACTGTGTACTATGTACTGTGTACTATGTACTGTGTACTGTGTACTGTACTGTGTAATGTACTATGTACTGTGTACTGTGTACTGTGTACTGTGTACTGTGTACTGTACTTTGTAATGTACTGTGTACTGTGTACTGTGTACTATGTACTGTGTACTGTGTACTGTGTACTGTGTACTATGTACTGTATACTGTGTACTGTGTACTGTGTACTGTGTACTGTGTACTTTGTACTATGTACTGTGTACTATGTACTATGTACTGTGTACTATGTACTGTGTACTATGTACTATGTACTGTGTACTATGTACTATGTACTGTGTACTGTGTACTGTACTTTGTAATGTACTGTGTACTGTGTACTGTGTACTATGTACTGTGTACTGTGTACTGTGTACTATGTACTGTGTACTGTGTACTGTGTACTGTGTACTGTGTACTGTGTACTTTGTACTATGTACTATGTACTATGTACTGTGTACTATGTACTGTGTACTATGTACTATGTACTGTGTACTATGTACTGTGTACTGTGTACTATGTACTGTATACTGTGTACTGTGTACTGTGTACTGTGTACTTGTACTTTGTACTATGTACTGTGTACTATGTACTGTGTACTATGTACTGTGTACTATGTACTATGTACTGTGTACTATGTACTGTGTACTGTGTACTATGTACTGTACTTTGTAATGTACTGTGTATGTGTACTGTGTACTATGTACTGTGTACTATGTACTATGTACTGTGTACTATGTACTGTGTACTGTGTACTATGTACTGTGTACTGTACTGTGTAATGTACTATGTACTGTGTACTATGTACTATGTACTGTGTACTGTGTACTGTGTACTTTGTACTATGTACTATGTACTATGTACTGTGTACTATGTACTGTGTACTGTGTACTGTGTACTGTGTACTGTGTACTGTGTACTATGTACTGTGTACTATGTACTGTGTACTATGTACTATGTACTGTGTACTATGTACTATGTACTGTGTACTATGTACTGTGTACTATGTACTATGTACTGTGTACTGTGTACTCTGTACTGTGTACTGTGTACTATGTACTGTGTACTGTGTACTGTACTGTGTAATGTACTATGTACTGTGTACTGTGTACTATGTACTGTGTACTGTGTACTGTGTACTGTGTACTATGTACTGTGTACTGTGTACTCTGTACTGTGTACTGTGTACTATGTACTGTGTACTGTGTACTGTACTGTGTAATGTACTATGTACTGTGTACTGTGTACTGTGTACTGTACTTTGTAATGTACTGTGTACTGTGTACTGTGTACTATGTACTGTGTACTGTGTACTGTGTACTGTGTACTATGTACTATGTACTGTGTACTATGTACTGTGTACTGTGTACTATGTACTGTGTACTGTACTGTGTAATGTACTATGTACTGTGTACTATGTACTATGTACTGTGTACTGTGTACTGTGTACTGTGTACTATGTACTGTGTACTGTGTACTGTGTACTGTGTACTGTGTACTGTGTACTATGTACTGTGTACTGTGTTCTGTTCTGTGTTGTGTACTATGTACTGTGTACTGTGTACTGTGTACTGTGTACTGTGTACTGTACTTTGTAATGTACTGTGTACTGTGTACTGTGTACTATGTACTGTGTACTGTGTACTCTGTACTGTGTACTGTGTACTATGTACTGTGTACTGTGTACTGTACTGTGTAATGTACTATGTACTGTGTACTGTGTACTGTGTACTGTGTACTGTGTACTGTACTTTGTAATGTACTGTGTACTGTGTACTATGTATTATGTACTGTGTACTGTGTACTGTGTACTGTGTACTGTGTACTATGTACTATGTACTGTGTACTGTGTACTGTGTACTGTGTACTGTGTACTGTGTACTGTGTACTATGTACTATGTACTATGTACTATGTACTATGTACTGTGTACTATGTACTATGTACTGTGTACTATGTACTATGTACTGTGTACTGTGTACTGTGTACTATGTACTGTGTACTGTGTACTCTGTACTGTGTACTGTGTACTATGTACTGTGTACTGTGTACTGTACTGTGTAATGTACTATGTACTATGTACTGTGTACTGTGTACTGTGTACTGTGTACTATGTACTGTGTACTGTGTACTGTGTACTGTGTACTGTGTACTATGTACTATGTACTGTGTACTGTGTACTATGTACTGTGTACTATGTACTGTGTACTGTGTACTGTGTACTATGTACTGTGTACTGTGTACTGTGTACTGTACTTTGTAATGTACTGTGTACTGTGTACTATGTACTATGTACTGTGTACTGTGTACTGTGTACTTTGTACTATGTACTATGTACTATGTACTGTGTACTATGTACTGTGTACTATGTACTGTGTACTGTGTACTGTGTACTGTGTACTGTGTACTGTGTACTTTGTACTATGTACTATGTACTGTGTACTGTGTACTGTGTACTTTGTACTATGTACTATGTACTGTGTACTATGTACTATGTACTGTGTACTATGTACTATGTACTGTGTACTGTGTACTGTGTACTGTGTACTGTGTACTGTGTACTGTGTACTGTGTACTATGTACTGTGTACTGTGTACTGTGTACTGTGTACTATGTACTATGTACTATGTACTGTGTACTGTGTACTATGTACTGTGTACTGTGTACTGTGTACTGTGTACTGTGTACTATGTACTATGTACTGTGTACTGTGTACTGTGTACTGTGTACTGTACTTTGTAATGTACTGTGTACTGTGTACTGTGTACTATGTACTGTGTACTGTGTACTGTGTACTGTGTACTTTGTACTATGTACTATGTACTATGTACTGTGTACTATGTACTGTGTACTGTGTACTGTGTACTGTGTACTATGTACTGTGTACTGTGTACTGTGTACTGTGTACTGTGTACTATGTACTATGTACTGTGTACTGTGTACTGTGTACTATGTACTGTGTACTGTGTACTCTGTACTGTGTACTGTGTACTATGTACTGTGTACTGTGTACTGTACTGTGTAATGTACTATGTACTGTGTACTATGTACTATGTACTGTGTACTGTGTACTGTGTACTTTGTACTATGTACTATGTACTATGTACTGTGTACTATGTACTGTGTACTATGTACTATGTACTGTGTACTATGTACTGTGTACTGTGTACTGTACTGTGTAATGTACTATGTACTGTGTACTGTGTACTGTGTACTGTGTACTGTGTACTGTACTTTGTAATGTACTGTGTACTGTGTACTGTGTACTATGTACTATGTACTGTGTACTATGTACTATGTACTGTGTACTGTGTACTGTGTACTTTGTACTATGTACTATGTACTATGTACTGTGTACTATGTACTGTGTACTATGTACTATGTACTGTGTACTATGTACTGTGTACTGTGTACTATGTACTATGTACTGTGTACTATGTACTGTGTACTGTGTACTGTGTACTGTGTACTATGTACTGTGTACTATGTACTGTGTACTGTGTACTGTGTACTATGTACTGTGTACTGTGTACTGTACTGTGTAATGTACTATGTACTGTGTACTGTGTACTGTGTACTATGTACTGTGTACTGTGTACTGTGTACTGTGTACTATGTACTGTGTACTGTGTACTGTGTACTGTGTACTATGTACTATGTACTGTGTACTGTGTACTGTGTACTGTGTACTATGTACTATGTACTTTGTACTATGTACTGTGTACTGTGTACTGTGTACTATGTACTGTGTACTGTGTACTGTGTACTGTGTACTATGTACTGTGTACTGTGTACTGTACTGTGTAATGTACTATGTACTGTGTACTGTGTACTGTGTACTGTGTACTGTGTACTGTACTTTGTAATGTACTGTGTACTGTGTACTGTGTACTATGTACTGTGTACTATGTACTGTGTACTGTGTACTATGTACTGTGTACTGTGTACTGTACTGTGTAATGTACTATGTACTGTGTACTGTGTACTGTGTACTGTGTACTATGTACTGTATACTGTGTACTGTGTACTGTGTACTGTGTACTGTGTACTATGTACTATGTACTGTGTACTGTGTACTATGTACTGTGTACTATGTACTCTGTACTGTGTACTGTGTACTATGTACTATGTACTGTGTACTGTACTGTGTAATGTACTATGTACTGTGTACTATGTACTATGTACTGTGTACTGTGTACTGTGTATTTGTACTATGTACTGTGTACTGTGTACTGTGTACTGTGTACTATGTACTATGTACTATGTACTATGTACTGTGTACTGTGTACTCTGTACTGTGTACTGTGTACTATGTACTGTATACTGTGTACTGTGTACTGTGTACTGTGTACTGTGTACTATGTACTATGTACTATGTACTGTGTACTGTGTACTGTGTACTATGTACTGTGTACTGTGTACTCTGTACTGTGTACTGTGTACTATGTACTGTGTACTGTGTACTGTACTGTGTAATGTACTATGTACTGTGTACTGTGTACTATGTACTGTGTACTGTGTACTGTGTACTATGTACTATGTACTGTGTACTATGTACTCTGTACTGTGTACTATGTACTATGTACTATGTACTGTGTACTATGTACTGTGTACTGTGTACTATGTACTGTGTACTGTGTACTGTGTACTGTGTACTATGTACTGTATACTGTGTACTGTGTACTGTGTACTGTGTACTATGTACTTTGTACTATGTACTGTGTACTGTGTACTGTGTACTATGTACTGTGTACTGTGTACTCTGTACTGTGTACTGTGTACTATGTACTGTGTACTGTGTACTGTGTACTGTGTACTATGTACTATGTACTATGTACTTGTACTATGTACTGTGTACTATGTACTATGTACTGTGTACTATGTACTGTGTACTGTGTACTGTGTACTGTGTACTATGTACTGTGTACTGTGTACTGTGTACTATGTACTGTGTACTGTGTACTGTGTACTATGTACTGTGTACTGTGTACTGTGTTTTGTACTATGTACTATGTACTATGTACTGTGTACTATGTACTGTGTACTATGTACTATGTACTGTGTACTATGTACTGTGTACTGTGTACTATGTACTGTGTACTGTACTGTGTAATGTACTGTGTACTGTGTACTGTGTACTATGTACTGTATACTGTGTACTGTGTACTGTGTACTGTGTACTGTGTACTATGTACTATGTACTGTGTACTGTGTACTGTGTACTTTGTACTATGTACTATGTACTATGTACTGTGTACTATGTACTGTGTACTATGTACTATGTACTGTGTACTATGTACTGTGTACTGTGTACTGTACTTTGTAATGTACTGTGTACTCTGTACTGTGTACTATGTACTGTGTACTGTGTACTGTGTACTTTGTACTATGTACTGTGTACTGTGTACTGTGTACTGTACTATGTAATGTACTATGTACTGTGTACTGTGTACTGTGTACTGTGTACTGTGTACTGTACTTTGTAATGTACTGTGTACTGTGTACTGTGTACTATGTACTGTGTACTGTGTACTGTGTACTATGTATTATGTACTGTGTACTGTGTACTGTGTACTTTGTACTATGTACTATGTACTATGTACTGTGTACTATGTACTGTGTACTATGTACTGTGTACTTTGTACTATGTACTTTGTACTATGTACTGTGTACTGTGTACTGTGTGCTATGTACTGTGTACTTTGTACTATGTACTATGTACTATGTACTGTGTACTATGTACTGTGTACTATGTACTATGTACTGTGTACTATGTACTATGTACTGTGTACTGTGTACTGTACTGTGTAATGTACTATGTACTGTGTACTGTGTACTGTGTACTGTGTACTGTGTACTGTACTTTGTAATGTACTGTGTACTGTGTACTATGTACTATGTACTATGTACTGTGTACTATGTACTGTGTACTATGTACTATGTACTGTGTACTATGTACTATGTACTGTGTACTATGTACTATGTACTGTGTACTATGTACTGTGTACTGTACTGTGTAATGTACTGTGTACTGTGTACTGTGTACTATGTACTGTGTACTGTGTACTGTGTACTGTGTACTATGTACTGTGTACTGTGTACTGTGTACTGTGTACTGTGTACTGTGTACTATGTACTGTGTACTGTGTACTATGTACTGTGTACTATGTACTGTGTACTATGTACTATGTACTGTGTACTATGTACTATGTACTGTGTACTGTGTACTGTGTACTGTGTACTGTGTACTATGTACTATGTACTGTGTACTATGTACTATGTACTATGTACTATGTACTGTGTACTTTGTACTATGTACTGTGTACTATGTACTGTGTACTATGTACTGTGTACTGTGTACTGTGTACTATGTACTGTGTACTGTGTACTGTGTACTGTGTACTGTGTACTATGTACTGTGTACTGTGTACTGTACTGTGTAATGTACTATGTACTGTGTACTATGTACTATGTACTGTGTACTATGTACTATGTACTGTGTACTGTGTACTGTGTACTATGTACTGTGTACTGTGTACTCTGTACTGTGTACTGTGTACTATGTACTGTGTACTTTGTACTGTACTGTGTAATGTACTATGTACTGTGTACTGTGTACTGTGTACTGTGTACTGTGTACTGTACTTTGTAATGTACTGTGTACTGTGTACTGTGTACTATGTACTGTGTACTGTGTACTATGTACTATGTACTGTGTACTGTGTACTGTGTACTTTGTACTATGTACTATGTACTATGTACTGTGTACTATGTACTGTGTACTATGTACTATGTACTGTGTACTATGTACTGTGTACTATGTACTATGTACTGTGTACTGTGTACTGTGTACTTTGTACTATGTACTATGTACTATGTACTGTGTACTATGTACTGTGTACTATGTACTATGTACTGTGTACTATGTACTATGTACTGTGTACTATGTACTGTGTACTGTGTACTGTGTACTGTGTACTATGTACTGTGTACTGTGTACTGTGTACTGTGTACTGTGTACTGTGTACTATGTACTGTGTACTGTGTACTGTGTACTATGTACTATGTACTGTGTACTATGTACTATGTACTGTGTACTGTGTACTGTGTACTATGTACTGTGTACTGTGTACTGTGTACTGTGTACTGTGTACTGTGTACTATGTACTGTGTACTGTGTACTGTACTGTGTAATGTACTATGTACTGTGTACTGTGTACTGTGTACTGTGTACTGTGTACTGTGTACTATGTACTGTGTACTATGTACTGTGTACTATGTACTATGTACTGTGTACTGTGTACTGTGTACTTTGTACTATGTACTATGTACTGTGTACTGTGTACTATGTACTGTGTACTATGTACTGTGTACTGTGTACTGTGTACTATGTACTGTGTACTGTGTACTGTGTACTGTACTGTGTAATGTACTATGTACTGTGTACTATGTACTATGTACTGTGTACTGTGTACTGTGTACTTTGTACTATGTACTGTGTACTGTGTACTATGTACTGTGTACTGTGTACTGTACTGTGTAATGTACTATGTACTGTGTACTGTGTACTGTGTACTGTGTACTATGTACTGTGTACTGTGTACTGTGTACTCTGTACTGTGTACTGTGTACTATGTACTGTGTACTGTGTACTGTACTGTGTAATGTACTATGTACTGTGTACTGTGTACTATGTACTGTGTACTGTGTACTGTGTACTGTGTACTATGTACTGTATACTGTGTACTGTGTACTGTGTACTGTACTGTGTAATGTACTATGTACTGTGTACTGTGTACTGTGTACTGTGTACTGTGTACTGTACTTTGTAATGTACTGTGTACTGTGTACTGTGTACTATGTACTATGTACTGTGTACTATGTACTGTGTACTATGTACTATGTACTGTGTACTATGTACTGTGTACTGTGTACTGTACTTTGTAATGTACTGTGTACTGTGTACTTTGTACTATGTACTGTGTACTGTGTACTGTGTACTGTGTACTATGTACTATGTACTATGTACTGTGTACTATGTACTGTGTACTGTGTACTATGTACTGTGTACTGTACTGTGTAATGTACTATGTACTGTGTACTGTGTACTGTGTACTGTGTACTGTGTACTGTACTTTGTAATGTACTGTGTACTGTGTACTGTGTACTATGTACTGTGTACTATGTACTATGTACTGTGTACTATGTACTATGTACTGTGTACTATGTACTGTGTACTGTGTACTATGTACTGTGTACTATGTACTGTGTACTGTGTACTGTGTACTATGTACTGTGTACTGTACTGTGTAATGTACTATGTACTGTGTACTATGTACTATGTACTGTGTACTGTGTACTGTGTACTTTGTACTATGTACTATGTACTATGTACTGTGTACTATGTACTGTGTACTATGTACTGTGTACTGTGTACTGTGTACTGTGTACTATGTACTGTATACTGTGTACTGTGTACTGTGTACTGTGTACTGTGTACTTTGTACTATGTACTGTGTACTGTGTACTGTGTACTGTGTACTATGTACTATGTACTATGTACTGTGTACTATGTACTGTGTACTATGTACTGTGTACTGTGTACTGTGTACTGTGTACTGTGTACTATGTACTATGTACTGTGTACTGTGTAGTTGTACTATGTACTATGTACTATGTACTATGTACTGTGTACTATGTACTGTGTACTATGTACTATGTACTGTGTACTATGTACTATGTACTGTGTACTATGTACTGTGTACTGTGTACTGTGTACTATGTACTGTGTACTGTGTACTGTGTACTGTGTACTATGTACTGTATACTGTGTACTGTGTACTGTGTACTGTGTACTGTGTACTTTGTACTATGTACTGTGTACTATGTACTATGTACTGTGTACTATGTACTATGTACTGTGTACTGTGTACTGTGTACTATGTACTGTGTACTGTGTACTGTGTACTGTGTACTTTGTACTATGTACTTTGTACTATGTACTGTGTACTATGTACTGTGTACTATGTACTATGTACTGTGTACTGTGTACTGTGTACTATGTACTGTATACTGTGTACTGTGTACTGTGTACTGTGTACTGTACTTTGTAATGTACTGTGTACTGTGTACTGTGTACTATGTACTGTGTACTGTGTACTGTGTACTGTGTACTATGTACTGTGTACTGTGTACTGTGTACTATGTACTGTATACTGTGTACTGTGTACTGTGTACTGTGTACTGTGTACTTTGTACTATGTACTGTGTACTGTGTACTATGTACTGTGTACTGTGTACTGTGTACTTTGTACTATGTACTATGTACTATGTACTGTGTACTATGTACTGTGTACTATGTACTATGTACTGTGTACTATGTACTGTGTACTGTGTACTATGTACTGTGTACTGTACTGTGTAATGTACTATGTACTGTGTACTATGTACTATGTACTGTGTACTGTGTACTTTGTACTTTGTACTATGTACTGTGTACTATGTACTGTGTACTGTGTACTGTGTACTGTGTACTTTGTACTATGTACTGTGTACTGTGTACTGTGTACTATGTACTGTGTACTGTGTACTGTGTACTATGTACTGTGTACTGTGTACTGTGTACTGTGTACTGTGTACTATGTACTATGTACTGTGTACTGTGTACTGTGTACTATGTACTGTGTACTGTGTACTCTGTACTGTGTACTGTGTACTATGTACTGTGTACTGTACTGTGTAATGTACTATGTACTGTGTACTGTGTACTGTGTACTGTGTACTGTGTACTGTACTTTGTAATGTACTGTGTACTGTGTACTGTGTACTATGTACTGTGTACTGTGTACTGTGTACTGTGTACTATGTACTGTGTACTATGTACTGTGTACTGTGTACTGTGTACTGTGTACTATGTACTGTATACTGTGTACTGTGTACTGTGTACTGTGTACTGTGTACTTTGTACTATGTACTATGTACTATGTACTGTGTACTATGTACTGTGTACTATGTACTATGTACTGTGTACTATGTACTGTGTACTGTGTACTGTGTACTGTGTACTATGTACTGTGTACTATGTACTATGTACTGTGTACTGTGTACTGTGTACTGTGTACTGTACTGTGTAATGTACTGTGTACTGTGTACTGTGTACTGTGTACTGTGTACTGTGTACTTTGTACTATGTACTGTGTACTGTGTACTGTGTACTGTGTACTATGTACTATGTACTATGTACTGTGTACTATGTACTGTGTACTATGTACTATGTACTGTGTACTATGTACTATGTACTGTGTACTATGTACTGTGTACTATGTACTGTATACTGTGTACTGTGTACTGTGTACTGTGTACTGTGTACTTTGTACTATGTACTGTGTACTGTGTACTGTGTACTGTGTACTGTGTACTGTGTACTGTGTACTTTGTACTATGTACTGTGTACTGTGTACTGTGTACTGTGTACTATGTACTATGTACTATGTACTGTGTACTATGTACTGTGTACTATGTACTGTGTACTGTGTACTGTGTATTATGTACTGTGTACTGTGTACTGTGTACTGTGTACTGTGTACTATGTACTGTGTACTGTGTACTGTACTGTGTAATGTACTATGTACTGTGTACTATGTACTATGTACTGTGTACTGTGTACTGTGTACTGTGTACTATGTACTATGTACTGTGTACTGTGTACTATGTACTGTGTACTATGTACTGTGTACTGTGTACTGTGTACTATGTACTGTGTACTGTGTACTGTGTACTGTGTACTGTGTACTATGTACTGTGTACTGTGTACTGTACTGTGTAATGTACTATGTACTGTGTACTGTGTACTGTGTACTGTGTACTGTGTACTGTACTTTGTAATGTACTGTGTACTGTGTACTGTGTACTATGTACTGTGTACTGTGTACTGTGTACTGTGTACTATGTACTATGTACTATGTACTATGTACTGTGTACTGTGTACTATGTACTGTGTACTATGTACTGTGTACTGTGTACTGTGTACTGTGTACTATGTACTGTGTACTGTGTACTGTGTACTGTGTACTGTGTACTGTGTACTATGTACTGTGTACTATGTACTGTGTACTATGTACTATGTACTGTGTACTATGTACTATGTACTGTGTACTATGTACTGTGTACTATGTACTATGTACTATGTACTATGTACTGTGTACTATGTACTGTGTACTGTGTACTGTGTACTGTGTACTATGTACTGTGTACTGTGTACTGTGTACTATGTACTGTGTACTATGTACTATGTACTGTGTACTATGTACTATGTACTGTGTACTGTGTACTGTGTACTTTGTACTATGTACTATGTACTATGTACTGTGTACTATGTACTGTGTACTATGTACTATGTACTGTGTACTATGTACTATGTACTGTGTACTATGTACTATGTACTGTGTACTGTGTACTGTGTACTGTACTTTGTAATGTACTGTGTACTGTGTACTGTGTATTATGTACTGTGTACTGTGTACTGTGTACTGTGTATTATGTACTGTGTACTTTGTACTATGTACTATGTACTATGTACTGTGTACTATGTACTGTGTACTATGTACTATGTACTGTGTACTATGTACTGTGTACTGTGTACTGTGTACTGTGTACTGTGTACTGTACTTTGTAATGTACTGTGTACTGTGTACTGTGTACTATGTACTGTGTACTGTGTACTATGTACTGTGTACTATGTACTATGTACTGTGTACTATGTACTATGTACTGTGTACTGTGTACTGTGTACTGTGTACTATGTACTATGTACTATGTACTGTGTACTGTGTACTATGTACTGTGTACTGTGTACTGTGTACTATGTACTGTGTACTGTGTACTCTGTACTGTGTACTGTGTACTATGTACTGTGTACTGTGTACTGTACTTTGTAATGTACTGTGTACTGTGTACTGTGTACTGTGTACTGTGTACTGTGTACTGTGTACTATGTACTATGTACTGTGTACTGTGTACTGTGTACTGTGTACTATGTACTATGTACTGTGTACTGTGTACTGTGTACTATGTACTGTGTACTGTGTACTGTGTACTGTGTACTTTGTACTATGTACTATGTACTATGTACTGTGTACTATGTACTGTGTACTATGTACTATGTACTGTGTACTGTGTACTATGTACTGTGTACTATGTACTGTGTACTGTGTACTGTGTACTATGTACTGTGTACTGTGTACTGTGTACTGTGTACTGTGTACTGTACTTTGTAATGTACTGTGTACTGTGTACTGTGTACTATTTACTGTGTACTATGTACTGTGTACTGTGTACTGTGTACTGTGTACTATGTACTGTGTACTGTGTACTGTGTACTGTGTACTGTGTACTATGTACTATGTACTGTGTACTGTGTACTGTGTACTATGTACTGTGTACTGTGTACTCTGTACTGTGTACTGTGTACTATGTACTGTGTACTGTGTACTGTACTGTGTAATGTACTATGTACTGTGTACTGTGTACTGTGTACTGTGTACTGTGTACTGTACTTTGTAATGTACTGTGTACTGTGTACTGTGTACTGTGTACTATGTACTGTGTACTGTGTACTGTGTACTGTGTACTATGTACTGTGTACTGTGTACTGTGTACTGTGTACTGTGTACTGTGTACTATGTACTGTGTACTATGTACTATGTACTTTGTACTATGTACTATGTACTATGTACTGTGTACTATGTACTATGTACTGTGTACTGTGTACTGTGTACTTTGTACTATGTACTATGTACTATGTACTGTGTACTATGTACTGTGTACTGTGTACTATGTACTGTGTACTGTGTACTGTACTGTGTTATGTACTATGTACTGTGTACTGTGTACTGTGTACTGTGTACTGTGTACTGTACTTTGTAATGTACTGTGTACTGTGTACTGTGTACTATGTACTGTGTACTGTGTACTGTGTACTGTGTACTATGTACTATGTACTATGTACTGTGTACTATGTACTGTGTACTATGTACTATGTACTGTGTACTATGTACTGTGTACTATGTACTATGTACTGTGTACTGTGTACTATGTACTGTGTACTATGTACTGTGTACTGTGTACTGTGTACTATGTACTGTGTACTGTGTACTGTACTTTGTAATGTACTGTGTACTGTGTACTGTGTACTATGTACTGTTTACTGTGTACTGTGTACTGTGTACTATGTACTATGTACTGTGTACTATGTACTGTGTACTATGTACTATGTACTGTGTACTATGTACTGTGTACTGTGTACTATGTACTGTGTACTGTACTGTGTAATGTACTATGTACTGTGTACTATGTACTATGTACTGTGTACTGTGTACTGTGTACTTTGTACTATGTACTATGTACTGTGTACTGTGTACTATGTACTATGTACTGTGTACTGTGTACTATGTACTGTGTACTGTGTACTGTGTACTATGTACTATGTACTGTGTACTGTGTACTATGTACTGTGTACTATGTACTGTGTACTGTGTACTGTGTACTATGTACTGTATACTGTGTACTGTGTACTGTGTACTGTGTACTGTGTACTTTGTACTATGTACTATGTACTGTGTACTATGTACTGTGTACTATGTACTATGTACTGTGTACTATGTACTATGTACTGTGTACTATGTACTATGTACTGTGTACTGTGTACTGTGTACTTTGTACTATGTACTATGTACTATGTACTGTGTACTATGTACTGTGTACTGTGTACTATGTACTGTGTACTGTGTACTGTGTACTGTGTACTGTGTACTGTGTACTATGTACTGTGTACTGTGTACTGTGTACTATGTACTATGTACTGTGTACTATGTACTATGTACTGTGTACTATGTACTATGTACTGTGTACTGTGTACTGTGTACTGTGTACTGTGTACTGTGTACTGTGTACTTTGTACTATGTACTGTGTACTGTGTACTGTGTACTGTGTACTGTGTACTGTACTGTGTAGTGTACTATGTACTATGTACTGTGTACTGTGTACTGTGTACTGTGTACTGTGTACTGTGTACTGTGTACTATGTACTGTGTACTGTGTACTGTGTACTTTGTACTATGTACTATGTACTATGTACTGTGTACTATGTACTGTGTACTATGTACTATGTACTGTGTACTATGTACTATGTACTGTGTACTATGTACTATGTACTGTGTACTATGTACTGTGTACTGTGTACTGTGTACTGTGTACTATGTACTGTGTACTGTGTACTATGTACTGTGTACTGTGTACTATGTACTGTGTACTATGTACTGTGTACTATGTACTATGTACTGTGTACTATGTACTATGTACTGTGTACTGTGTACTGTGTACTTTGTACTATGTACTATGTACTATGTACTGTGTACTATGTACTGTGTACTATGTACTATGTACTGTGTACTATGTACTATGTACTGTGTACTGTGTACTGTGTACTGTGTACTGTGTACTGTGTATTATGTACTGTGTACTGTGTACTGTGTGTACTTTGTACTGTGTACTATGTACTATGTACTGTGTACTGTGTACTGTGTACTATGTACTATGTACTATGTACTGTGTACTATGTACTGTGTACTATGTACTATGTACTGTGTACTATGTACTATGTACTGTGTACTATGTACTATGTACTGTGTACTATGTACTGTGTACTGTGTACTGTGTACTGTGTACTATGTACTGTGTACTATGTACTGTGCTTTGAGAGGATTTTTATTGACCTTTTTAAATATAAATCGATAATGAGTTTCTCTGAAACATTGTTCAGAGTCATGTCCTTTGCTTTCTTTGTGTCTGTGCAGCTCACTGTGGGGATCAAACAGGCGAACAGCTTGAAGGCCATGGATCTAGGAGGGAGCTCTGACCCATATGTCAAAGTCTACATCCTCCCTGAAAAGTCCAAAACGTTTGAGACCAAAGTGTTCAAAAACACTCTGAACCCCGTCTTCAATCAGCTGTTCACTTTTCAGGTAAAATATTGTAAAATTGTTTTGATCATAATTGATTTATCATTGATGTCATTTGGACATGGACGGAAAAACAAATGTACCTTAAAACAAGTACTAATAAATTTAATTTGACTGAAAAACGAATGTAAATAAGACACTGTATTTGAACGGTGGTTCAGTAGCACCACACTGAACATGGACCAGACAAAGCAAAGACCAGAGCTTAATTTATGTACATGTCAAGTATATTGTGTGTAAATATTTATTTTAGTACAGACACTTTTTGAATGAAAAGCAAAAAGCTGAAGAGCTCTCCCCCCTAATGATGTTATGCAATACCAATCTGGATTTTTTTTACTCTAGCCTCAAGTGCAACATCTAGTAAGTTTCATAAAGACAGGAATGAGCAGGTTTGTGCAAGACAGTTTTCACAAATGAGTTTCTGGAAGAAAGGTCAAAATTCCCTGAAACATTTCATAGAAAACCTTTTCAGAAGAGCAGAAGCTGTTCCAGCTGATCCAGGTCAGCTGACTCCAGATTAAATTCTACAAATTAAAACTAGGAAGTAATTAAAGGCTGATGTCGCGATACTTTAGCAATATTTTGCATTTGCATTGAGTTTGAGAATTTAGAGTTGCTGACATGTGCCCTCTGTTAAATTTAATCAGAATTGGTTTATCGCCAAATATTGTTTGCACAATAAAATTAATTTGTCTTTTGTGAAGTTGCTCAGGGAATAAAACAGAGTAAGAATAACACATAAGAATATTTACATTGTCAAACCATTCGTGCAACAGGGCAGATGTGCATTTCTCAAAATACTGAGATGAATGTGTTCAAAGAAACATCTACTCTTGTGTAATGATTAATCTGAAGTCTGGACCCAAATGCAGCAGGACTGGAGGCATTTTAAAAGATTTATTTTTAAACAGTGTTACAAACAGGTAAATAAAGAGCAGATCCTCTGGGGCAGAGCAGAGAATAATAGTCCAGTAAATCCAATCCATGATCCCACATCAGAGTTAAAGAACAAACATCTTCCATAAACAGAGTTACAATACGGACAAGGAACAGACTGGGGCGTGGTCACAAGGCAGAAGAGAAAAGATCATCCAAGTCCATGAAGAATCAAGACCAGGTTCAGAACAGGGTTGGTACACGCTATGAGAACAGAAGAAGAACACGACAGGAGCAGGAATGAAGCATGATGAATACAACAAACTGGCATGGCAGCAGAGAACAGGTGACTGCAATAAGGTGATTGACAGAACAGAAACATGATAGGATGACTCAGAGTAAACAAGGAAGTATCAGACCCAATACATGACATCTTACATGTGATACTGTTTTTAATGTATACGATTCTTTTTTGTTTATATGTTTTAAACAATCAAAAATACGACTGATGTTTTTCCCCTTTCTAATTGAAATAATGTTTTCCAGCTACCTAAGTCCACCCTTCTGAAGTCAACAGCAGTAATGAAAGTGTTCGACTTCAACCGCTTCACCAAACATGAAATAATTGGTGAGCTGCGGGTGCAGCTCTGGAACATTGACTGGAACCATGTGATTGAAGAGTGGCAGGACTTGGCTGAACCCGTCAAGTTTGAGGTCTTAGATCTTTGTTTTCATTTTTACATTTAAAGAGCATTCAGTTGATCATGTTTTGTTGTTTTTTTTTGTTTTTTTGTTTTTTGCCATGTTATGTTGTGTTTATTTAATAAAACAATTAATAAAATAAGAACTAAAATGAATTTTAGAAGTCAGGATTAAAGCTATTTAAATGTGTTATGTAATAAGGACTAATAATAAGGACTAACTAATATTTCTTTTCTTTGTTTAAAACAGGAAGAAAACTTGGGTGAGATCTGCTTCTCCCTGCGCTATGTTCCAGCTACCAGCAAGCTCACTGTCGTTATCCTGGAGGCCAAAAATTTGAGGAGCATGGACTTTGGCGGAAGCTCAGGTCAGAGTAAAGAAGGATTAGATTATTGTTTCTTTTATTTTAAAATACATCTGTTGTCTATTTAATCTACTTTTATTGAAGGAGTAGCTCTGGATAACACTGAGCTTCAGTAGCAGTCAGCAGCCACATCAAACAAGGAATGTACAAGAACTATACAAGAAAACACAACATGATTAATTCCTTTTTATTAGGTTCATTGTCAAAAATTAAAACTAAACAAAACCTTAACCAGGCCCTTCTATTAAAAACAGTGTTTCTGAGGTTTGTGTTGAATATTTTAGCTCCACAGGTGTTCTTACCTTCATAGTGGGTGAAAACAGGTCAACAACTTCTCTTTCAGTTTTAATCTCTCAAACTACGCAGGTGGTGATAAAACCCGAGTTCTCCTGAGTTCTAACGGCCTGTATCTGTTTCATCACAACTCCTTTGTTCGTTAGTATTCATCAGCTCCTGCAGTTGAAACCACACCTAGCATGCTGCTGGCTAAAAGCTGTTAGCATAAGACCTAGCATGCTGCTGGCTAAAAGCTGTTAGCATAAGACGTAGCAAACACGAAGAGACTACGTCTGCTGTTACCATGTGCAGCAGGGCAGGAAACAGTATACCTTGCTCTCATAGGCTAGTTTGTTAGCCAATCAGAGTCCAGTAAGTTCGAATAATGAACATAAATGAGTTGCAGCTTGAAGCCTGATGTATTTTGACGCTTTTTAGATATAAAATGTTTCATTTTACTGGTTAATACTTAAGAAATAACCACAAAGTCGTGAAATCTGTGTGAAATGGACTATTTAAAGGAGTCATACGAATCTCAAAGCACTTCACAATACATTCTGTCATTCACACACATATTGTGACCACAGCTGTCTTGGGACACACTACCAGATGCGAGACTGCCAGACACCACTGGACCCTCTGACCACCACCAAACAAAGTGGGTGAAGGGTCTTGTCCAAGGATACAAGGGGGCGGAGCGGGGATTCGAGCTGGTGACCCTCCGGTTGCCAGACAACCTGCGCATAACCTGAGTCATGGCCACCCCAGATCAGTCCTTGTTCCAGACCAGTCAGTCCTTGATCCAGATCAGTCCTTGATCCAGATCAGTCCTTGGTATCATGTAGAACCTGTTGGGAACTCACTCTGTATTTTGTTACTAAACACTTGGATCATTTATTATAGAGTTCCATTCAGATATATCAAAAACAGCTTCTATCTCATGATGATGAAGAATCCTTAAAAACATTCCTGGATCCAGACGGTGATCCAGATCACCTCCAGAATCTACTCACTTCTTTTTTTAAAACCCTTTCTGATCCATTTCCTAAAAAATTCATCAAAATCCATCCAGAACTTTTTGATTTATCTTGCTAACAGACAGACAGACTTGAAAAGCCCTCCAAGAGTGCAGACCTCTACCAAACACCTGAGTTCTACACCCAGACCACTGATTGAAGTTACGGCCACATGCACGATCTCCTAAAGTTATTACCTTTTAAAACATTCCTGGATCTGTACAGTTATCCAGATCACTCCCATTCCATTGACCCATTCCGGACATTTCCTTAAAAAAATTAATGTTCCACAACTTTTCTAGTTATGTTTCTAACAGACAAAAAAACAAACAAGTGGACGTGAAAAACGACACAGTTTTAATTGTAAAGATAAAAACCACAGGGAGGAAATTGATTTTCTGAGGCTTGAAAGATTCTCAAAGTATTGCAATAATTTCAATCTTTTAGGTGTTTTTATACATTTTTAGACATTAAAAAAAGATCACAGTGACACAAATAAAAACTTTTTTGTGTCATATTTGTTCATTAACTTCAGTTCAGTGTTACTGAAAAGTTTGTTTGCAATACCAACAGACCTTTGTAATTCCAGGAACTATAATTTTCATCCATTTGCTGTGAACAGATCCATATGTGAAGATGCAGCTGGCTCTCGACAAGAAGAAGTGGAAGAAAAGAAAGACCTCCGTTAAAAAGAAAACATTAAACCCCTACTTCAACGAGTCCTTCACATTTGACGTGCCATTTGATCAAATACAGGTGAGTTTGAGTTTATTGTCAATAAACAATAAGCACTATATCTGTGTGTTTACATCTAATTCAGACTAAAAACAGTTTATTTATCATCCTCAGAGGGTGAACCTGGTGATATCCGTGTGGGATCATGACGCCATGACCAGGAATGATGCCATTGGAAAGGTTTTTCTGGGCTGTGATGCCATGGGGAACCAGCTGAGGCACTGGGCCGACATGTTGTCCAACCCACGGCGGCCCGTCGCTCAGTGGCACAGCCTGCTGTCAGCTGAGCAGGTCAACTCTACTCTGGCTCTGAAAAAAAAGATTGCTGTCCCCAGTAAACTGAAGGAAAACCCACTATTTGATAAATATTTGAAATAGACCAGAATACTGTTAGATAATGTTTCTGAGTTAGAAATGATCAACATTTTATTTACGTAAATAATAATTATATTTTAGCACTTTACATGCTCATGAACACATTTTATTCCCTATGAAATCCTCCAACATGTAATAAATATATTGTGTGTTTTGTAATTAAAACTGACTTTAAATTGCTCTCAGGAAGAGATGATACAGTATATGACTCAATATATAAAAAAAATCCAGCTTTACAATTGTAAAGAATTAACATCAAAGTGGAAAATCGGAGACAATTTTTTAATATCAGTATTATTTTACTCTGAAAGAGTGAGTGGAGCTTTTATTCAGTCACATTACTTATCAGAACCATCTGTCATGATGTCGGCTTTTGTCAGAGTCGGAGTGTTTTATCAGTAACAAAGGAAGTTTAACCGGATTTAAAGACCCAATGTGATAATATTTTGAGTTATCTTTAAATGTTCTCAGAGGTCATTAAATCAAGACTATATGGCATTTTTACCCAAAATAACAAAACCTGTGCTGTTTTATATGAAATAGTTTCTTCATACCGGCAGTAGCTCATTAGCAGTTCCCAGAAAATCACGAAATCTCATGAGAATAGTGAAAACACGCGTGATTTCACCGGTTCACACAACAACAAGCAGGGAGAAAAACGACATGTATCCAGAAGGTATGTGGCTTATTTTCACACCACCCACGGACTTCAAACACGTCACAGGTACTGTACTTTTTTATAGTCTCGCAAACGGAAATCTGCACGTGTCCTTTTATTTTGAAACTTCCGGGTACGAACGCTTGATTTCCTGTCTGGTCCAAACTAAACTGCTGAACTTGACGTGTTTTAGAAGCGTACCTCGTAAACAATAGAACTGCCGCGTAACACTCGCGACACTACGCTTCTGGGATGCGTCTCATGTGCGCGGCTTCGTGCGCAGTGGAAACGGTCTGATTAACTTTAATGGCGGTTATCAACCGCGTATTACGCATCACTAACGTTACGCATCTTTGCGGGTTCAGTGGAACGCAGGGGTTACACTAAATAACTTCAGTAATTCAGGTCACAACAGGAAGTGGTGTTCTGATGATTTATGCTGCCCTGATGAAAAATACCTCCATAGTACAAATTAACAACTTATGAGATGTTATTAGAAGTTTATACAGTATTCCTGTTTATAGTGAGTGTTTCCTGTTAATTATTTAAACATATTTTTATGATCCTTCTCTGATATTTTCTATATAAAATCCCTCTGGGTCTTTATCAGCCATTGTTGGGTCCTTCTCATCTGGGTGTGTCCAAATATTTGCCTGTTACTCTGACAATGTAAAGAAAGTAAAAATAACATCATATTTAGTGTTCCTGTCCTGGAAGAATTTATTTGATAGGTTAATTAAATTTATGGAAATATATTTATGGAAAAATATTGAAACAATTAATCTGTTTATTGAAGTCAAGACTGTAGAACAGCATGCGTGTAGCACATTTCAACAGAACACCGGTTCCAGCAACGGCTGTCTGAGACACGACATGCACGCTACTTGAAAAATGACAAACAGCTGTTGAGCTTCTCATTTGGGGCAAAATCCTCTTTACAACCTTTAAATAGAGGAGGTGGTCTCAGGTTCCATTTATCTAGTGCCTAGAATTCTGCACTGAAGGTTTTCCCAGATTGTCTCACAACAAGCAGAGAGGTAAAACACGTGGTTTCAACATCTTGCTTATTCAAGTCACAGGTAACAATGACTTAACTCTCAGGAGGGACGGGTGTGTCAGTGATCCAGGTGCTTTAATAACTTATAAGCCTGGAACATTCAACCCATGATCAGAACATGTCTGTGGTAAGAAAAGTGAAATATTTTCAACAAAAAGAAGTTCATTTGCCTTTTTTGAAAATCGTTTTGGGATAAACAGTGTAATAGCACCACACGCATACATTTAGCATTGAACATATACATGTTAGATAAGTCATACAGATACAGACAAATGTGTTAGGACACACAACTATTTCTATTGACAACAAGCTCCAGTTTATTCTCATCAGTTGAAATGATCTGTCAGAAGTTTGGGAGCTTGTCAACATGTATTTTGTTCAGTTCCAGTCTGTTTTTATTGTTTTTCTGTCTCTTTAAATTCCATTATGCTTCAAAATGTGACAGTGTGGTCAGTGAGATACACTGAAGTTCAGCCTGATGGATTTAGATGCTTCCTTGGTTGTTTTTGTTGTTGTTACCATCCTCTCTCTCCATCGGATCCACCTGGGCTTTTATTTCCTCTTGTGTCCATGTCCTGGATGTCGTCCTGCTACAATCTTGTCAACCTTTTACTTTTTAAAGAGGCAATTTCTTAAGTATTAACCAGTAATATGAAACATTTTATATCTAAAAAACATCAGAAAACACTGATTAACAGACCTTTCAATCTGTCTGCGTTAAATTCGGGTGGTTTCGGCTCCTTCCGTCAGGCCTCGAGCAGCAGCTCGTTCATATTCATTATTCGAATTTGCTGGACTCTGATTGGCTAACAAACTAGCCTATGAGAGCAAGGTATACTGTTTCCTGCCCCGCTGTGCGTAGTAACATCAGGCGTTCTCGCTTCCTGTTTGTTACATCTTATGCTAACAGCTTTTAGCTAGCAGCATGCTAGGTGTTATGCTAACAGCTTTTAGCTAGCAGCATGCTAGGTGTGGTTTCAACTGCAGGAGCTGATGAATACTAACGAACAAAGGAGTTGTGATGAAACAGATACAGGTTGTTAGAACTCAGGAGAACTCTGGTTTTATCACCACCTGCGTAGTTTGAGAGATTAAAACTGAAAGAGAAGTTGTTGATCTGTTTTCACCCACTATGAAGGTAAGAACACCTGTGGAGCTAAAATATTCAACACAAACCTCAGAAACACTGTTTTTAATGGAAGGGGGTCTTTAATAATACTGTCTAGTATCCTAAATTTCTCAGCACTCCTCAGACAGCTCTGTCCTTTGCTTTCTGTGGTCTATGTTCAGTGTGGTGTTACTAAACATACAGTAGGAGGTCTGCTACAGCCTCATTGACCTAATACTTATTAAGTTGGAAACACCCTAGGAATCCTTAGAAATCGTTGGTAAGCCGGAACCTTTACTGCTGAAGACCTAGTAACAAGAGTGGACGTTCTGGTGGACGGTGTTTAGGTTCAAAACAGTGGCGTGTCTGAAAGGACAAGTCCAGTTAAAGACCTTATTGAATTGTCTGCAAACATTCCCAAACGTCTGTCTGAGAACAGCTTTGGTCTTCAGCAGTGAAGGTTCCGCATTATACGGTCCGACTCCAGAACGGTGCTTTCAGACTCAAAAGTGATGCGGACGAATCGGGGAACGTTACCGTTTTTCATGGCCTGTCTGAAAGGGGCTTATGTGTTTTTACATTTTTACATTTTCGTTTAGTTGTAATTATCTGTAGTAATTAGTGAGGCTGTTTGGTTAGATATTCCCATCCAGCTGCACATGCAGGTATTTAATTTTTGAAAGATTGTATAAAGCATTGAGCCACCTGCTGCATGGTTTGGTCTTTATATAAAGCCGTTTTGTGTTTGAGTCACTCATGTAATGAGACAAGACAGCATGCAGAGAAGCACAAAGAGACAACTGGATTTTTGTGTAATTCTTTTGTCTGTTTTTTATGGAATGTCAAGTAGATTTGCAACAAGTGACACTTATATTCCAGCTCTATTCATGAGCTCTAGACAAGCCTGTCACACTGCGGTACAAAACACTCAGATTCATGTTTTTCTTTTCATTCACTGTTATTACCCGTTTTGTAATTACTGCAAGTGGTTAAATTCACCTGAGTTTAACCTTTTTAGCTTTTCAGTTCCTTAACTTACACTATATTTTTGCAACATCTAGAATTTCATGACCTGCAGAAAGCTGTTTTTAAAATTTGTTTAAAATTGGATTTTGTTTAGAGCATTTTGTAAAATTCTTGACAGGTTTTGAGACTCATCCTACTGTTAAAAATATCTGGTTTATTACTGACATGTAGGTTGTGTGGTGTTCATGTTTATCACTGGTTACTTTAGCAGAATAACAAATGGGTTTCATAAAACACAGCTTTAGTTTGGGTCTTCCTTATGATCAAATTCAATTCAGACATGACAAACGATCGTCTAAACACTCCCTATCACTCTCAAAGAAGCGTCAGCTTTCAGAATCAAGTGTTGGACATAAAGAGCCGGCTTTCATGTGCCCTATTTAGAGCCTTTTCACATGCAAAAACCTCTTCCCCCAAGTCGACATGAGCAAAGTGAGTGTACTGAAAGGCCTTAAAGAAAACTTCCATTTGACAACTGGCAGCCTCAGGTCTTGTGTTTGTGTGACACGGATCCAGTACAAAAGACCCTCCTTTCTTTTTCTGAAGAACACAAAGTATAGAAAAGAAAGTGGAGCCTGATGTGGAGGAGGGAAGAATCAATGGGAAGAAAAGCAAATCTTGCTTTTGAAACAGAACCCAAATAGTTGAACAGGACAGGAGGATTAGGTTGCAGGTAGTGGTGACAGTTTTTGTAATTTGCCTTCAGTTGTTGCACTCTGTAGCCCTCAGAGGCTTCAAGGTGATAAGCTGTTTTTTAAAATGCAGCGAGGTTCAACAAAAGCCAAACAAACTACACTAACCTTCTCCTCCCAACTGACCCAGCACTAGTTGTACTGTCAGGCTAACAGCTCTAATGAGAAACAGCTGCCACAGTCTCCACTTCATATTCAGATTGTTTTCTTATTTTACTAAAGTTAACACCAGCTCAACGGGAAAAAATTCTGTCACACATCAGCTACTTTAACTTTAACCCAAACCTCTAAAGTAAACATTTTGAAGAGGGTACATGTTTTTCACTTATTTCCCCACTAGGGGGCAGGATTACCAAGCTTGGCCAAGTGTCTTCACATTTTTATTGGTGAAAAGTGAGGCCACGATATTCTGTCCACAGGAGCTGCCATGTTTTTTTAGCGGAGTATGTGTAGGCGAACTGGGACAAAAAGTTCTACCTGATTACTCACACAAAAAATGTGTTTTTCTAAGTATAAAATAACTAATTCCAGGTAAATGTGTTAAAAAGCTGAAGCAATAAGAATTTCACAAATCAAAAAAATCAGCGCCTGGAAAAATTAGCAGAAGTATATTTAAATTTTGTAAACATGAAACTGGTACTGTTCATTCCTCCTTTGCTTCATGCACAGCCTCAGATTGCTGGACTTGGGAAGTTTTGATATTTGGCTTTTATCTTCTTTTTTTTTTTTGTCAGATTAACGAGCAGAATATCTGATTACTAGCATGACATAAGTCAACACCGCCACTCCTGCTCTCTTTTCTTCTCTCACTCGTTTACAGCAAGAAAAATTAGAAATATTACCTTAGTCTGACTGAAATGGGACTTTTGAAATGCATATACAGTATACACCTTAGCTTGACTTTGAAAAGTCAGATGAAGCCAACCAGATAATGCAATTGGAAATTTGAATTTCTTTGCATCTAAACAGCCATTTTGAGAAGCCGAGCTCTCTAAGCCCCGCCCCAATGCGGAAGCTGTAAACATGATAATATGATCGCCACAAGACTCTGCATCAAACAGTAAAGTATGTAATAAATGTACTGTGCTGCAGCGTTGTTGTCGTCCATTTTTTACTTTATTTGCTTCATTTTGTGGTACATTGTGTGACGCTAATTGGAAATAACATGAAGGGTCGCATGTCACCACCTACTGGAGTGATGCTGAGTACACATTTTTCAATAAATTACTTCTTAGAGTGACATGTAAACTCGGACTGAGCTCTCAACAGGGCGTTAAAGCTGCTATACTTAATTTGCATAACAAATTAGCTAATTAGCTTAACATATTTTCCTACCCATTAAAAAATTTTTAACTCAGCATGGAGAAAAATATGTTGTGAAGATTAAAAAAAGATGAAAAAAAATAATCAAGTGGTTCTGCTGTATTTCAACCAATCAAATGGTTCGGTCCAGAAGGAATGATTGGACAGTCTCTCCAGCCATACGGACTTCTGCATTTATTTGGCTCCTGTGCTCCTAATAAACTGAGACATATTACTGCAGCACACCACTGCTGGGAGTGTTCACCGCTCTACCGTGTGACAGCAGGAGAAACAGCTGCCGGCTGGTTCCACGTCAGGTTCAGGACAAAGTAACAATTAATGTCAGTTGTTTGTTGTTATATTGTTTTCACTTACCGGTGATTCCATCATGTTACGGTACTTGAATGAACTGCGGACCAGTGTCTTGCACTCGGTCGTCTTCTGGGGCTACATGTGTTCCCAAACCTGAGGGGGCGTGGCTTAGGAATTCTACCCGACGGGAGGGGCTGAGAGTTCTGGGACTTTGTTGACAGTCTAAGCTAGGCTATCTGAAATCAGGGATATCAGATTTAATCCATTATAATATTTGATTTCTGTTTATTGCTCAATTTAGATATGCATAGAAATGTACTGAGTGTTGATGGCTTGGACATTATTTTACCATTCAGTTGGCTCTTCAGAACCTACCATGCTCTTTGTGGTTGTTTTGTATTGCTGATTTCCTTGCAGCCTTATGGTGGCTGCCATTTGCCGGTGGGATGCAAAGGTATTTGTAGCTAACCCTATAATGTTGCCTTCAGGTAGTTGGACCACTTCAGTTTTGATTAACTTGCCTCTCTTGTAATTTCTGCTAGTTTCGAGGGCTTCAAATGCACCACAACAAGCACAGAGTGAAAGTTTAACAATATTTATTTGTGAAATGTGTGAATGAACAGGATTTCCAGCAAGAAGACCATTAAAGCTTTTATCTAGTAACGTTTATCTAGTATCAGGTAACGTGCAAGTCACACCGCTGCACCTCAATCGCTCTGCTCGGTCAATCGCTCTGCTCATTCCGCTTACTGAATGAGGACGAAGTCTCCCGACTCGTAGTGGAATCTAATCCAACCACGTGTCCTCTGCATCCGATTCCTACAGATATCCTGCTGAGCATTCTTCCTGCCGTCAAACCTGCAATAACCCACATTATAAACTCTTCCATGAAAACTGGCGTCTTTCCTTCAGTTTTCAAACAAGCCACTGTCACTCCGCTGCTGAAAAAACCGTCGCTCGACCCGGCCCAGGTAGGAAACTACCGGCCAGTCTCGCTCCTACCGTTCATGTCCAAGATCCTAGAGCGGGCCGTTTTCACTCAAGTCTCACAGTTCCTCCATGACAATGACCTACTTGACCCTTATCAATCAGGCTTTAAGCGAGGCCATTCCACTGAAACCGCTCTTCTCTCAGTTGCAGAGTCACTACGGGTTGCCAGATCGGCTGGTCTCTCCTCAGTACTCATACTCCTCAACCTGTCTGCTGCTTTCGACACCGTCAACCACCTCATTCATCTCTCGACACTATCTAAGCTTGGCATCTTGGGACCGGTCCTCTCGTGGTTCACCTCGTACCTTGCGGAAAGATCTTTCAGAGTCTCGTGGCATGGACAGATGTCCAGTCTGCATGAGCTGGCGACGGGTGTCCCGCAGGGCTCGGTCCTTGGTCCTCTCCTCTTCTCTTTATACACCACCTCATTAGGCGAGATCATTCGCTCCCATGGCTTCTCATACCATTGCTACGCTGACGACACTCAGCTCCTCCTCTCGTTCCCTCCAGACGATACATCCATCTCAGTGCGGATATCTGCTTGCCTCTCAGATATCTCGGCGTGGATGAGGGATCGCCACCTTCAGCTTAATCTGTCCAAAACTGACCTCATTGTCTGTCCTGCCAGTAACTCCTTACCTCCTCAGATAAGCGTGCAGCTTGACTCCATCACGCTGTTCCCCAAAACCTCCGCCAGAAACCTTGGTGTCATACTGGACAACCAGCTGTCCTTCAAAGAGCAGGTTAACTCCGTAGCTCGCTCATGTCGATTCGCGCTTTACAACATCAGGAAAATCAGAGCCTTCCTCACAGACCACACCACACAGCTTCTGGTCCAGGCCCTGGTCTTGTCCCGGATCGACTACTGCAACTCTTTGCTAGCCGGTCTTCCGGCGTCCTCGGTTGAACCTCTGCAGATGATTCAGAACGCAGCAGCACGTCTGGTCTTCAACCAGCCCAAGAGGGCTCATGTCACTCCGCTGCTCATTTCCCTGCACTGGCTTCCAGTTGCAGCACGCATCAAATACAAAGCTCTGCTTCTGGCTTACCAGACTCTAACACACACAGCTCCTACTTACCTTCACTCCTTCATCCAAACCTACATTCCCACGCGTCAGCTACGCTCAGCCGCTGAAAGACGCCTAGCGCTTCCACCACAACGTGGCATGAGATCATGTTCCAAACTCTTCTCCTCTGTTGTCCCCCGATGGTGGAATGACCTACCAAACTCGGTCCGATCCTCAGAGTCGGCAGCTACTTTTAAGAGCAGACTTAAGACTCACCTCTTTAAAGAACACTTTCAGTCTTAATGTAGGATTAATTTATGATTTATGATAGCGATTTGGGAGTTTATCTCTACAAAAAAAAAAAAAACAAATGAAATGAAATGATACACTTGATGTATCAGCGTCGGAATTAAACTGGACTCCAAACAGTCCGCCTCCTTATATTGTTTCCTTCTCTTTGATTTCTTGCTTGTATGTTCTCTCAATGTAAGTCGCTTTGGATAAAAGTGTCTGCTAAATGACAGTAGTAGTAGTAGTAATCTAAGTGCAGGACAGGTTAGTTGTCTCCCTCTAAACACCCTGTGGAGGTATTATTTATTTTTAAATATGGACTCTTATGAAATGGTTCTATATTCAACCTTTAAAGGTGCAATATGAAACATTTTCATAAAAAACAATATGTCTAACAAAATATTGCCTCCACGGTGTCAGGTTCAGTGTATTATGTGCTGTGTATTTTCTGTGTCGGGTGAGTCATCTGCTTGCAGAGAGAAGCTACGCTGGAGCGCGAGGTAGATTGATTACACCTGGTGGAGATCAGAGCTGATGAGGAGCAGGGTGGTACTTAAGGACAAGGCAGACGTTCATTCAGCGCCTGGTTGTTAACCTACATGGTAACTTCTAAGCGCCGTCCTAGTGATTCATTCCTAGTGATTATTCCCTGTGATTATTTCCGAGATTCTTGTTGTGCTTCGTGTGAGAGTTTTGCCTGTGTGATCACCTGTTGTCTTCAGGATTATCGTCACCCTGCTCCTTGTGTGTCTGAGGATCCTTCCGTGTCCAGCACCTGATCTCCTGGAACCGCACCTACCTCCCTCCAGCGTTCTCACCCGACCTGGACTCACCACCTCCCCGCACAGCACCGCACTGGACCTGTCCTCCTCCCGAGAGTTTTCTGCCTTCATGATCTGTGAGTCACGCATCTTCATCCTCTCCCTGCAATATCTCCTGCTCTCATCAACCGGCTCGAGCATTAACTCTCCTCTCCCCTTACAGTCCTGAGATCCACCTGACGCACCAGATCACCGAGCACTATCTCCACTGTATATATATGTACCTGTGTACTGTGTACT
>SSNP01000366.1:0-30298 GCA_006937955.1 Pachypanchax playfairii
CCACTACACTAACGAGGAATATCATTCCATATTTTGCCCCTCCCACGTCGCTTTTTATACTCCTTCCTCAAAATGGATTAATGTGAGTGTTTGAAAACACGCTGAAAAGACAATAGGGATTACATTAAATAAAGAAAGAGATAGATAGATAGATAGATAGATAGATAGATAGATAGATAGATAGATAGATAGATAGATAGATAGATAGATAAACAAGGTCCTTTGCTAGCTTGATTTAATCAACAGAGTGGCAGTAATGCCTTTTGTACATGTGATTGGTTTCTTTAACCATGGAAATGCTTTGCAATCAATCACTCAATCAATCAATCAATCAATGCTCAATTTATTCAACAGAGTGACAGTAATACCTTCTGTACATGTGATTTGGAAATGCTTTGCAATCATTCAATCAATCATTTAACCAATGCTTGATTTCATCAACAGAGTGACAGTAATGCCTTCTGTACATGTGATTGGTTCCTTTAACTATGGAAATGCTTTGCAATCAATCAATCAATCAATCAATCAATCAATCAATCAATCAATCAATCAATCAATCAATCAATCAATCAATCAATCAATGCTCAATTTAATCACCAGGGTGACAGTAATACCTTCTGTACATGTGATTGGTTCCATTAACTATGGAAATGCTTTGCAATCATTCAATCAATCAATTAACCAATGCTTGATTTCATCAACAGAGTGACAGTAATGCCTTCTGTACATGTGATTGGTTCCTTTAACTATGGAAATGCTTTGCAATCAATCAATCAATCAATCAATCAATCAATCAATCAATCAATCAATCAATCAATCAATCAATCAATCAATCAATCAATCAATCAATACTCGATTTCATCAACAGAGTGATGGCAATGCCTTCTGTATATGTTATTGGTTCTTCGAACTATGGAAATGTTTTGTATTTTTGAGTTTCACGGGGCTTTTCTACTTAGCTGAATGGAGTTAATGACGCAAAGAAACAACTGCAGAGATTTGAATGGCATTCCTATTGACGCGCACGCACGTTCAAGTGCACACGCACGGGCGAAAACCCATATGATTTAATTGCTCATAAGCATTAGTAGTTCAGTGGTAGAATTCTCGTTTGCCATGCGTGAGGCCTGGGTTCGATTCCCAGCTAATGCAGGTAATCTCTCAATTAGTTGCTTGAATTTCTTTTTACATTAAATGAAACTCAGAAGAAAGAGAAGATGCTGGAACTCACCGTCGGGGAATCGAACCCCAGTCTCTTGCGTGACAGGCAGGGATACTCTCCACTATACTAACGAGAAATATCATTCCATATTTTGCCCCTCCCACGTCGCTTTTTATACTCCTTCCTCAAAATGGATTAATGTGAGTGTTTGAAAACACGCTGAAACGACAATAGGGATTACATTAAATAAAGAAAGAGATAGATAGATAGATAGATAGATAGATAGATAGATAGATAGATAGATAGATAGATAGATAGATAGATAGATAGATAGATAGATAGATAAACAAGGTCCTTTGCTAGCTTGATTTAATCAACAGAGTGGCAGTAATGCCTTTTGTACATGTGATTGGTTTCTTTAACCATGGAAATGCTTTGCAATCAATCACTCAATCAATCAATCAATCAATGCTCAATTTATTCAACAGAGTGACAGTAATACCTTCTGTACATGTGATTTGGAAATGCTTTGCAATCATTCAATCAATTATTTAACCAATGCTTGATTTCATCAACAGAGTGACAGTAATGCCTTCTGTACATGTGATTGGTTCCTTTAACTATGGAAATGCTTTGCAATCAATCAATCAATCAATCAATCAATCAATCAATCAATCAATCAATCAATCAATCAATCAATCAATCAATCAATCAATTAATCAATACTCGATTTCATCAACAGAGTGATGGCAATGCCTTCTGTATATGTTATTGGTTCTTCGAACTATGGAAATGTTTTGTATTTTTGAGTTTCACAGGGCTTTTCTACTTAGCTGAATGGCTCTAATGGCGCAAAGAAACAATTGCAGAGATTTGAATGGCATTCCTATTGCCGCGCACGCACGTTCAAGTGCACACGCGCGGGCGAAAACGCAAATAATTTAGTTGCTCATGAGCATTAGTAGTTCAGTGGTAGAATTCTCGTTTACCATGAGTTAGGCCTGGCTTCGATTCCCAGCTAATGCAGGTAGTCTTTTAATTAGTTGCATGACTTTCTTTTTACATTAAATGAAACTCAGAAGAAAGAGAAGATGGTGGAACTCCCAGTCAAGTAATCGAACCCCGGTCTCCTGCGTAACAGGCAGGGATACTCTCCACTACACTAACGAGGAATATGATTGCACATTTTGCTTCTCCCACGTCGCTTTTTATACTCCTTCCTCAACATGGATTAATTTGAGTGTTTGAAAACACGCTGAAAAGACAATAGGGATTACATTAAATAAATAAATAAACAAACAAGGTCCTTTGCTAGCTTGATTTAATGAACAGAGTGGCAGTAATGCCTTTTGTACATGTGATTGGTTCCTTTAACTATGGAAATGCTTTGCAATCAATCAATCAATCAATCAATCAATCAATGCTCGATTTAATCAACAGAGTGACGGCAATGCTTTCTGTATATGTGATTGGTTCTTCGAACTATGGAAATGTTTTGTATTTTTGAGTTTCACGGGGCTTTTCTACTTAGCTGAATGGCTCTAATGACGCAAAGAAACGATTGCAGAGATTTGAATGGCATTCCTATTGCCGCGCACGCACGTTCACGTGCACACGCACGGGCGAAGACGCATATAAATAAAATGCTCATGAGTGTTAGTAGTTTGCCGGTAGAATTCTCGTTTGCCATGCGTGAGGCCTGGGTTCGATTCCCAGCTAATATAGGTAGTCTTTCAGTTACTTTTTGACTTTCTTTTTACATAAAATGAAACTCCAACGACAGAGGAGATGTTGGAACTCCCCGTCGGGGAATTGAATCCCTGTCTCCCGCGCGGACACCGGGGATTCTTTAGCTAAACAGCCCTAAACCAAATCCCATTCATTTCCTATGGTAGTGCTAAACCACTACGGATGCAATATACTTTTGTCCAACAGGGGCGCTGTTGACGCTCATAGTAACTCAACCAGCAATCAGCGTTTGTTTCCTTTGATTCTTGTCCCAGACTTCGGAGTGACAACAACACGGTAAGCAAACGGGATAAACTTACGTATCTTTATGCTCTGTTTTAGGTGTTTTAGGTTAACATTAAAGTCCTCAATCTAATCACTTTAAAATGAACGGGTTTTAGTGGCGGCATTTTTAAACTCTGCGCTAATCATTTTAAAATTATATTACATTTAAAATTTATACACCACCTCATTAGGCGAGATCATTCGCTCCCATGGCTTCTCATACCATTGCTACGCTGACGACACTCAGCTCCTCCTCTCGTTCCCTCCAGACGATACATCCGTCTCAGTGCAGATATCTGCTTGCCTCTCAGATATCTCGGCGTGGATGAGGGATCGCCACCTTCAGCTTAATCTGTCCAAAACTGACCTCATTGTCTGTCCTGCCAGTAACTCCTTACCTCCTCAGATAAGCGTGCAGCTTGACTCCATCACGCTGTTCCCCAAAACCTCCGCCAGAAACCTTGGTGTCATACTGGACAACCAGCTGTCCTTCAAAGAGCAGGTTAACTCCGTAGCTCGCTCATGTCGATTCGTGCTTTACAACATCAGGAAAATCAGAGCCTTCCTCACAGACCACACCACACAGCTTCTGGTCCAGGCCCTGGTCTTGTCCCGGATCGACTACTGCAACTCTTTGCTGGCCGGTCTTCTGGCGTCCTCGGTTAAACCTCTGCAGATGATTCAGAACGCAGCAGCACGTCTGGTCTTCAACCAGCCCAAAAGGGCTCATGTCACTCCGCTGCTCATTTCCCTGCACTGGCTTCCAGTTGCAGCACGCATCAAATACAAAGCTCTGCTTCTGGCTTACCAGACTCTAACACACACAGCTCCTACTTACCTTCACTTCTTCATCCAAACCTACATTCTTTAAAAATCAGACAATGTGATTTTCTGGATTTTTTTTCCTCATTTTGTCTCTCATAGTTGAGGTATACCTATGATGAAAATTACAGGCCTCTCTGATCTTTTTAAGTGGGAGAACTTACACAATTGGTGGCTGACTAAATACTTCTTTGCCCCACTGGATGAAATATTCCCACTAGAGCCATCAAATTGTTATTGCTTTGATTGTTACTGCTGCCATTAACTGTTTCTCTGTTTATCTTTCTATAGACATGACGACTGGCCAAAATACATCTGTGTTTGTCTGTGTCTCTTTCCTGTCAGCTCAGACCCCAGTCGGCTAAGGCAGAAGGCCGCCCATCCTGAGCTGGGTTCTGCTAGAGGTTTCTTCCTGTTAAAAGGGAGTCGTTCCTTTCCACTGTCGCCAATCGTGCTGCTCAGGATGGGGATTGTGCTGAAATAACAATTCAGCCCAATCGGCTGGTTCCTTAGATAGAAAATGTTTTATTATTAATTGGTTGATTTTTCTGTGAAGTGCCTTGAAATGACTTTGTCATGAACTGGCGCTTTATAAATAAATAAACTTGAACTTAAATAAACTTATTAGGAGAGTACGTCCTTCAGTTCGGGAAGTACAAGGGGAAGTCCTTCCGCTGGCTTCTGGAGAACGAGAGCCATCAGAGAGAGGAGGCTGCAGGAGTGTTGGGGGCTGAGCTGCACAGCAAGGACAGCCTTCTGTCCTTCCTTGGCTACGCCCTCAGCTTCAAGGAGATTAACTCTCTCCTTGAGTTTGAGGCCCAGAAAACGGCGGTGCCCACTCCAGCAGCAGAGGATGACCAGCTGGTTGGTTTTGGTAGCCGTGCCAGCCACACCTGGAGGGAGGAGAAGACCTTCTCCCTGTGGCGCCTCCCTCCCCAGCCTGAGCTGATCGACAGCATCAGTGATCTGCCGTCCCCAAAGTATTTTCAACTCCACCCCTTTTTCATCTGGAAGCCAGAGAGTGACTACTTGATGGGGCGGCTGAAAAACAACTATTTGCTGCCATGTATAGGTGACTGTGCTCAGCCCTGTGTGACCTCTGCTTGGGTTGGGAGACCGCGGGTGATCGTGGGCGTCACTGGGCAGTACTACCTGCTGTCATCGAGGCTGTGCTGCAAGTGGTGCCAGAGGAGGTGGTATGCTGACAACCCCCTCTGGCTGGAGAAACTTCCCCAGAGGTTTACCAACCTGCTGCCAGCATTACTGGCCCACTCCCATGAAGACCGCTATTGATGCTCTGCTAAATAAACACCGAGGGCAGAAGGACATGCTCAAGCTGGTGGATCAGGAGTATGCCACTCTTGTCCACAACTCCAGCAGAGATCCCAACAGCATGCTACACCCAACCACAAAATTACACATTTCACAGTACATCAAACACATCAGCAAATTACTGAAACACATCCTCCTCACAAAACACCTCTAGCAACTTTAGCAGTCTCTCACATCAGGGAGCCTGACCACAACTGTGCCCATAGTGATGATGCCTACTGCAACTGTTAACCCACCACCACCTGCTCAGACCCTGACATCTCTCACTCAAGAGACCATTAAAAAAATCATCATGGAAAAACAGCAGCAGCCACCCCCTCCGGTCAAGAAGCCCCACACCAAGACATGCCTGTCCTGTGGCCAGCCAAAGTCTAAGTATGAGGGCGATGGGAGCTCCATCCATGAGTTTTATCAACAGGGTCCTGTCAGATACTTCTTTTGCTCCACAAAAGTTTACAAAATATACAAAGCAGAAGGTCTGACAGACTCCAGGATGCCCTTTAAGGACTTTGTGGACACAGAGTTCTTTCAGAAAGAATTGGATGCCACTAAAAAGAGAGCGGAGGACAAGCATCAGCAGAAAAGGAAGAGGGAGGCCCCCAGGCGAAAGTGCAGGTTCTGCAAGATGGAACTGAAGCAGGGCCCAAACAGTCCCCATATTCATACAAGCTTCCCTGGGTTGCCTGGGAAATACATCTATTGTCCTGCCAAAGTGTTCTCCCACTACAGAGAACTGGGGATGGAGAAGGAGATGAGCTGGAGAGAGTTCCAGCAGACGCCCTTCTATGAGAAGGAGAAGCAATGTTGGGGAAGTAAATAGTAATAACTGATTAATTATTTATACCTGTTTATAATATTGTTTCTATAATCTATCATTTCTAATATTTCATTATCTATATATACATTCTACCATAAATATGTTTACAATTCTGAAATAACAATGAAAACAGCTGTTTTCAATCACAAACAACTGTTAGTGTCCTTCACATCCTTGGACATCCATAAAAAGAGCCACTAGATGGCAGTGGCACAGCACATGAAATATTAGTTTTTCATCACTCTGAAAGATTTCTTACTTGTGTTTAATTATTTATTTCCTTTTGTCAGCATTTCCTTTTGTCAGCAATTTTTTAAATTTACTTTATCTCCTCACATATCAGTGACTTTTTCCTCAGTTGTAGTTATGTAGTGGTGTTAAATAAGTTTTTTTTATGAGTTCACACTCATCTTAACCCACCCCCTGCAGTTTTATAACCTCTGGGACACTTAGTCTATTTATCAAAATGTTTTAACAACCACTTGTTCTGCTCTTGGCAGAGGGGTCGCAGAGGTCACAGGTTGGTATCACTTTTTAAGCCTTTGTAGATCAAAGAAACATGTCTTTTTCAAATAGTTACCCACAGTTAAGGTCCTCCTATAATTCATACAGGTGTATGGGGAATAATAATTGAATATATAAATGAACAGGTGTGTTCTACCTGTTTTAACAGTCCTATTTTATTGAGCATATAAACATACTAATCAATACTGCTAACACTCCTACTACTACTACTGTCATTTAGCAGACGCTTTTATCCAAACAATTTTGTTGTGCAGTAAAGCATCTAAGGTTAAGTCTTTAAAGTGCAAACAAAAATAAAAAGTCATAATCTTCATAAGTATAAATGTTTATTCAGTAACTTTGATGTGTTTCTTCTCATAGCAGAACTGGTCTGCTACAAAATTACATTTCTATGAATGAAACTCAGTATCTGTGTTCTGATTGGCTGAAGCACCCGCTGGCACAGGCTACATTCTGATTGGCTGTCACAATATGCCAACAACGCACATCCTCCTCAGACACAGTGTGCGCACTGACATAATCTGTGATGCGAATGCTGTCCGGTCTCGTGGTGTTCACGGTGTCGAATCTAGAGTAGAATGTGTTTAGATCCTCACACAGAGAGGCCGTGGTCTGTGGTGGGCTGGTTTTCCCTCTGAAGTCTGTGATTGTGTTTAGTCCCTGCCACATTCTCTGAGGATTGTCAAACTGTCGTTCCACTCTGTCCCTGTACTCCCGTTTTGCTGATTTGATTGTTTTGGTAACTTGCATGTTTATAGTCTGATGTGTTTGCGGAGGCAAAGGCAGTGTTGCGTTCTGCCAGAGCCGTGCGAACATCATTGTTAACCCATGGTTTCTGATTCGGGTAGATTTTAACTGTTTTGGACGGGACAACATTATCTACGCATTTCCTGATAAATCCACAGACTTGAGTCTGTGTACTCATCGATGCCGTCAGCAGCCACGCAAAACATTTCCTAATCCGCGTTGGAGTTGGTAACAAAGGTTTCAGGACTAAATTAAATTAACATTATTTGACTCAAGGGATCAAACAGTGATTGCACACAGTAATTCAAAAGTAATTGTTAAAAAACATAAAATGTGATTTCTGGATTTTTTTTCTTTTTGCACCTATGCTAAAAATTGTTGAACCCTTCATTGCTGTAAGTAAGAGAACTGGAAAAAAATCACAGTTGGAATGAATACTTATTGCCCTCAGTGTACAAGCAAATTTCTAAAAATTAGAATATGGTGAAAAAGTTTGTTGTTTGTGTAATTCAACGAAAAATGTTAAACTAATATGATAAAAACTCATTACAAGCAAAGTGAGATATTTCAAGTCTTTATCTTTTATAGTTTTGTTGATTATGGCCGAAAGTGCTATAGTGTTCATTCTGTGTTATTTGTATAATTAGCTTTTAGGATTTTTCATTTTTGACAGATCGAGTTTATTTTTTTTACCTTAACATGTTTCAACATCCTCTGCTGTCTTCTTTAGAAGCGTCACTCAGAGTTGATGTGCAAGGTGTTCTGTAAATGACTCCACTGTTGTAGCCATCCTCTGCTGTCTGCATAAAACTGCTGACAGACACATCACATCAACAACGATTTACACTTTTGAAGAAGGCAGCTGAGAATGCTGAAACATGTAAAGGTAAAAAAAAAACACCTTGATCTGCCAAAAATGAAGAGCCTTAAAAACTAGTTATGGCTTACATTTTTTTAAAAACTCAAAATTCAAAATCTCTGAAAAGTACAAGATTGTGAAAAGGTTTAATATTTTACGCTCAGTGTCACATTATACTAGAGGTGTGATTCTAAACAACTCAATTCAATTAGAATTAAAATATAAATGATTCAATGCAAATTAATATTGTAATGCATCACAATTATTTTATTGGGGTATCTATTTATCAATAAATAGATGTCAGATTTTTTTTGTGTATGTGTGTTTGACCACAACATGGCACCTCCAAAAAAGCTCTCTGATGACAAGTCTTTAGAACAATGTTAAGGCGCAAAACATCTCAAACATTAATTGGCATTTGAGAAGTGAGAAAAGCAGAAAAAAACTAACCTCATTCAACGGTCGTTGGCATCTCAACCGATGGTAAAAACCTTGCAGTTGCTATGATATCTTTCATTCTTGAAAACTTTCTAAAAAGCTATAAACTAATTTTATCAGCTAACATTTAGAGAGTTGAAGTTTTTTATGAGAAGAACTCCAGTTGATCTACATCTACTGGTTTGATGCCCATTTTATAAAGGTTTGAATCTATGTCTTGGTTGGAAAACATCTAATTGATAATTGTTGGCTTTTGCAGCAATGCATAATCATTTGTGTCTGCATTGTGATGCATCAATTACATGAATAATTTTATCAACTCACTCTAATCAGCTAATTATGCTAAACACTTTCAAAGGTTTCCATATCCTTTGAATAGTCTCTGTCAGGTTCAGTAGAAAATACAATCATGGGGAAGACTGCTGTGCTTGTGCAGAAAACCATTATTAACAGCTCATGGACATGAGTTTCAGATGTCCTTTTTGTCTTGTCAAGCTGCTGCTGGTTTGTTGCTCAAAGGTCAAAAGTATTCTTTTTCTGATGAGAGCAGATGCTGTACTCATCTGGAAACCGAGGTCACAGAGTCAGGAGGAAGAATGGAGAGGCACACAATCCAAGATGCTTGGATCCTGTGTGAAGTTTCTACAGTCTGTATAGATCTGGGTAGCCGTATCATCTGCTAGTGTTGGTCCACTGTGTTTTATTAAGTCCAGAGTCAACATAGCCATCTATCAGGGCATTTTGGAACACTTCATTCTTCCTTCTACAGACCAGCCTTAATTATGGAGATGTTCACATAATTTTCCAGCAGGATCTGGCACCTGCACAGACTTCCAAACGCACCAAAACCTCCTTGCTTATAGACTGTTTTTTTCCTACCACATCTTGTCCTTTCCTTCACCTCTCTATTAATGTGCTTGGACACAGAGTTCTGTGAACAGCCAGCCTCTTTAGCAATGTGGTCATCTTTTGGACAACTGTAAAATCAACAGTCTTCCCCATGATTGTGTAGCCTACAGAACTTGACTGAGAGACCATCTTAAGGCTTCTGCATGTGTTTAGTTAACTGATTAGAGTGGGGCACCAGGGGTCTTCAATATTTAACCTTTTTACAATATTCTAATTTTCTGAGATACTGAATTTGGGACTTTCATTAGTTGTCTGTTATAATCAAAATTAAAAGAAATACATTTGAAATATATCAGTCTGTGTGTAAAGAATTAATATAATGTACAAGTTTCACTTTTAAATTGATTTACTGAAATCTACTTTTTCATGATATTCTAATTTTATGTGCAGCACCTGTATTAGCTCCATCTTTTAAAAACTATTTCCCCCCTTCCTGATTTCTTATTCTTTTGTATGTTTGTCAAACAAAATGTTTCTGATCATCAAACACATTTAACCATTAGTCAAAGATAACACAAGTAAACACAAAATGCAGTTTTTAAATGATGGCTTTTATTATTTATGGAGAAAAAAAATCCAACCCTACATGACCCTGTGTGAAAAACGAATTGCCCCCTCAACCTAATAACTGGTTGGGCCAACCTTAGCAGCAACAACTGCAATCAAGTGTTTGCGATAACTTACAACGAGTATTTTACAGCGCTGTGGAGGAATTTTGGCCCACTCAGTGTTGTAATTCAGCTTTATTTGAGGGTTTTCTAGCATGAACCGCCTTTTTTAAGGTCATGCCATATCATCTCAAAAGGATTCAGGTCAGGACTTTAACTAGGCCACTCCAAAGTCTTCATTTTGTTTTTCTTCAGCCATTTAGAGGTGGATTTGCTGGTGTGTTTTGGGTTATTGTCCTGCTGCAGCACCCAAGATCTCTTCAGCTTGAGTTGATGAACAGATGGCTGGACATTCTCCTTCAGGATTTTTAGGTAGACAGTAGAATTCATGGTTCCATCTATCACAGCAAGCCTTCCAGGTCCTGAAGCAGCAAAACAACCCCGGACCATCACACTACCACCACCATATTTTACTGTTGGTATGATGTTCTTTTTCTGAAATGCTGTGTTACTTTTACGCCAGATGTAACGGGACATTTACCTTACAAAAAGTTCAAGTTTTGTCTCATCAAGGTACTTTCCCAAAGGTCTTGGCAATCATTGAGCTGTTTCTTAGCAAAATTGAGACGAGCCCTAATATTCTTTTTGCTGTGGTTTGTGTCTTGGAAATCTGCCATGCAGGCCGTTTTTGCCCAGTCTCTTTCTTATGTTGGAGCCGTTAACACTGACCTTAATGGAGGCAAGTGAGGCCTGCAGTTCTTTATATGTTGTCCTGGGGTCTTTTGATCTGACCTCTCGGATGAGTTGTCTCTGCGCTCTTGGGGTAATTTTGGTCGGCCGGCCACTCCTGGGAAAGTTCACCACTGTTCCATATTTTTGCCATTTGTGGATAATGTCTCTCACTGTGGTTCTCTGGAGTCCCAAAGCTTTAGAAATGGCTTTATAACCTTTACCAGACTGATAGATCTCAATTACTTTTGTTCTCACCTGAATTTCTTTGGATCTTGGCATGATGTCTAGCTTTTGAGGTGCTTTTGGTCTACTTCTCTGTGTCAGGCCGCTCATGTTTAAGTGATTTCTTGATTGAAACAGGTGTGGCAGTAATCAGGCCTGGGGGTGGCTACAGAAATTGAACTCAGGTGTGATACACCACAGTTAGGTCATTTTTAACAAAGGGGGCAATTCCTTTTTCACACAGGGCCATGTAGGGTTGGACTTTTTTTCTCCCTAAATAATAAAAGCCATCATTTATAAACTGCATTTTGTGTTTACTTGTGTTATCTTTGACTAATGGTTAAATGTGTTTGATGATCAGAAACATTTTGTGTGACAAAAATGCAAAAGAATAAGAAATCAAGAAGGGGGGAAATAGTTTTTCACACCACTGTATACTGCATCATGTTTTATCTTCAACCACACTATTGTTTTTTTTTTTATGAAGATGGTTCTTCAAAACATAATCTGGCCTGTGGAAAATGAACAAGAGGATGGAACTCTCAGTTGCTGCCAAGTCACTGGTTGCTGGGTACCTTCGGCAGTTTGTAGAGACAGGTAAAATGTCTATTTTCCAAATTGTGTGCCTTGAGAATCTATAACTTTATTATAAATGTACATTTTCAGTTGAATATGGTTTATCTTGCTGATTGCACAGTCACCAGTCCAGCATATACTGTATTTAGGATTATCTGTCAAAATTAAATAAACTTCTTTATTTTTTTAATAATCCTCAGTGCACCACAATGTGTAAAATAAAGATCATTTAAGGATAACAGTTTTTTTCATGTGTATATTTTACTGATTTAACTTGTTCTCTTGTTTATTTTCTATGTTAGAGACAGAAGATAAGCGGAAGCAGTTGGTGAAGTTCTTGGTAGGCTGGGAGATACCCTTACAGGACATGCAAGTGGAGGTGGAGATTGCATTGCTTCTAATGACAGTGGCTTTGGACTAATATGAAAGTAAAAATGTTTCAACTGTATCTGCACTTGTTAGGGTACATTAAACAACCGTTACCTAAACTGTTAATTTTACTAATGTTCCCTGTGAGAACAACACAGTTTGATAATAACACCAACATTAAGTTAAATGTGTTGTGAATGAGTAATTTTGATGTTACACAGTGGCAGACAATAACTGTCTTTCTTGGAGCTCTGTTAAGTTTTTCATTTTTTTCTAAAAAAAAAAAAAAAAAAAAAGCTTCGTAATCCAAACATTTTATTTGGGTAGATTTAATTTAATTCATTATTTAGGTTAGAAATGACCTAAATTTAAAATCTAAAAACAATTTATTTTAAAAAGCTACACTCCTAGCAATATTTGATATGTAGTTACCAGGCGTGGCGCGAGGCAGTAGCTTGGGGTTGCTATAGCAAATTGATAAATTAATCTAGGGTTGCCAATTGCCCCATATTAGCCAAGACATCTTATATATTTATCTAAATTTGCTTGTTCCGTACCGGAAGTCTCTTTTCCATATGCTGCTTGTTGTGTATCTGGATGTTTACTCTGCTGTTACACTCCTACCACTAGGTGGCAGTAAGACTTCATAAAGGACAGATTTCATGCGGCCATTAAACTACAGGGTGGGCCATTTATATGGATACACCTTAATAAAATGGGAATGGTTGGTAAAATTAACGTCCTGTTTGTGGCACATTCATATATGTGAGGGGGCAAACTTTTCAAGAAGGGTGGTGACTATGGTGGCCATTTTGAAGTTAGCCATTTTGCATCCAACTTTTGTTTTTCAAAGGGAAGAGGGTCATGTGACACATAAAACCTATTGGTAATTTCACAAGAAAAACAATGGTGTGCTTGGTTTTAACGTAACTTTATTCTTTCATGAGTTATTTACAAGTTTCTCTTTGTTCACAGCCATTGACATGTCGAAGAGGTTGACACGTGAGGAGTGGATCGAAATTGTATTGATATCTAGTGAACGCAGTAACCGGGTCATTGAAGCAGATTTCAATGCAAGACACCCTACAAGACCACCCATCTCCCATGCTACAGTTAGCAAAGTGCTTGCTAAGTTTCGTGAAACTGGTTCAGTGTTGGATTTGCCAAAATGTGGATGCATGAAAACTGTCAAACATCCCTTTGGCGGATATTAGCTACTCACAAATGGCACCCCTTACAAACTCCAGCTACTGCACCATCTCAACAAGGATGACCCAGATCGGCGCACAGAATTTGCAGAATGGGCAAAACAAAAATTGGAACAGGACTCATGCAGAAGATTTTGTTCAGTGAAGAGGCAAACTTTTATGTGAATGGTGAAGTTAACAAACAAAACCACCACTATTGGTCTGACACTAACCCACATTGTATAGATCCCTCCAAAACTGTTGGAACAAAAAAAGTGATGGTATGGTGTGGTATATGGGGTACAAAGATAGTGGGGCCATTCTTCATCAATGGAAACCTCAAGGCCACTGGATATTTGAAATTGCTACATGATGATGTGTTTCCCTCTTTATGTACTGAAGCTGGCACGGTCCCTGAGTTTTTCCAGCAAGATGGTGCACCACCACATTATGAGCAGTTTCCTGGAAAGTGGATTGGTCGTCGTGGTCCATTTAAATGGCCCCCAAGGTCTCCCGATCTGACCCCCTTAGACTTTTATCTTTGGGGTCATCTGAAGGCAATTGTCTATGGTGTGAAGATACGAGATGTGCAGCACCTGAAACTACAGATACTGGAAGCCTGTGCTGGCATTTCTCCTGTGGTGTTGCTATCAGTGTATGAAGAATGGGAGAAGAGGATCGCATTGACAATCCAACACAATAGGCAGCACATTGAAGACATTTTATAAGTGGTCAGAAACTTGTAAATAACTCATGAAAGATTAAAGTTACGTTAAAACCAAGCACACCATTGTTTTTCTTGTGAAATTACCAATAAGTTTGATGTGTCAAATGACCCTCTTCCTATTGAAAAAACAAAAGTTGGATCCAAGATGACCACCACGGTCACCACCCATCTTGAAAGGTTTGCTCCCTCACATATACTAATGTGCCACAAACAGGACATTAATATCACTAACCATTCTCATTTTATTTAGGTGTATCCATATAAATGGCCCAACCTGTACATAAAATCCAAACTTTGCATGAAGTCGGTTTCAGGAGTGAAATTCGGAGCTGGTTTGTAAATATGATTAACCTGGTAAAAAGAAAAGACTGCGTAGGTACTATAAACAGTGGGAGACCAGGGTAACGCCTGTTACTGGTGACGTGACTAAAGCTTTCTGCACTTTCTGCTGCTGAGAATTCACTATTGGTCATGAAAGAGAGATCTGATCAGTTAGGAGTGAAAAAAGTCTCTATGGAAAAATTATACATGTTGAGTCATGATATCTAATGCCTCTTTTCATTTGCAATCTGTTGTTTAACTGCTATTAATGTCTAACTGATCATTTATTTCGAGGTTTATTCATGTGTGAGGAAACACAACTATGTTTTTAAGTGTTTAAATGTATAAATTATTTTTAATATTTGTAACTGTCTCACCAGTATTGTATCCATGTGTCCACGTGAGCTGCATATTTAGATAAAAATCTGTTCATCAGTTATTGTTACCTCTGCCAGGGGCAGCAGAGGAGGTTCTGTTACCAGGGTTTGTCTGTTTGTTAACAAGACAAGTCAAAAACGTCTGGATGGATTTTAATGAAATTTTCAGGATAGGTTGGAAATGGTCCAAGGACCAATCGATTAGACTTTGGTGGTGATCCAGATCACTGGTGGAGGTCTGTGCTCTCAGAGGGCTTCTCTAGTTTGTTGTATTAGCATTTTTCCAAATGCCAAAAATGCCCCTTATTTGACTGAGAGAAAGATGGTGTTTTGTGAAAAATTCTCAGGTCCGTGGAGATAGGTACACAATAAACAAACAAACATACATGACTCACTATGATGCTAAAATAAATGTGTCTTTTATTTCCCACAGAGCATAGTGACAAACATCTCAAGGTCAGTTACGCTAAGCACATAGCAGACAGCATAAATGCATTGCCTCTTACCGTGACACACGGACTGGAGAGCCTACAGTCCAGGCAGAGTAGCGTAAACCGGCTGGGCACCCGTACGTGACCCGCAGCTGACTCTGCCAAGGAGAGGGGTTCTCCGTCTCTTGTAGTCTAATCAGACAAAGGCTGCGTGGGAACTAGGGGGGCCGGTCCCATTTCCCAGCCAGCCCTGTTTTTTTCACAGTTTCTGCTTTTCTCACAGTCTCTGCTCCAAAAACATGTTTACGGAGCAGAGAATCACTCCCTTCTATTGAGGCAGACAGTTTGTACAAAAACAGGTGTCATAGAAAAACAACTCCCTTCTATTGAGGCAGACAGTCTGTACAAAAATAAGTTTCATAGAAAACCAAGTTATATAAGGAGACAATGTGACAAACATTAATTAATTAATACAGTTAAATCCGGACATTTTAATATTTCCCTTACAGATGGCAACCCTAGCTGATGCTAAACCTCACCAGTCTGGAGGAGACTATCATGTCACTTGTTCTTTGCCTGTTTTGTGGTGGCCGGAGGGTCCGGTGGCACCAGTGTCTGGCAGCCTCGCCTCTGTCAGTGTGTGTCCCAGGACAGCTGTGGCAACATGTGTGTAGTTCATCATCACCAAACGTGTGAGTGTGTGTGTGAATGGGTGAATGACAAAAAAAACAAAAAACTGTAATGTGAGGCACTTTGGGGGTCGTAGGACCTGAGTAAAGCGCTATACAAGTACAGGCCATTTACCATTTTACCATCTGATCTTGTTCATTTAGTTGTGCTGCATTGAAATTTGTTTTGCTAGTATCATTGATGCTTTTGCCATGAACCACAACAACAGACACATTATTCTGCTCTGACCAGTGTTGCCAACTGATTCTGACTGAAAGTAGCTGAAGTTCCCCCAAAAAGTCGCTAGATGTCACCAGATGACGTCACGCACTATTTTGCATGTCAATGACGTCATCAGTCTTGTAGCATAAAACAAATAAAACCAGCATGCTTTGAGTAAGGTCAAAATAAAAACCCCATAGAACACAAAAAGAGCAGCCTTTAAAAGATCAAGGAAGATGGCAAAAAAATGGAAGGAATATTTTTATTTTGTCTGAAGTTTACTATTGAGAGAATGGAACTCTTAAACAGAATTTTTTGAAATTGATTGGAATGTTTGTATGATTGAAATAAAATGACTTTTCTTGTAGTTCTCAAGGGCCTTGAGATGACATCTGTTGTGATTCAGTGGTATATATTAATCTAATAGATAATATATTTTTTATTTTTGTTTGGTTTTGTGTAAAAATAAGCAGGCCATATTTAGTATTCAGAATTCAATAAAGGTTACATGCCAACTGCCAATGACCTGAGGTGTTTGTCTTATAGTATTCTGTTTTTGGTAAAGGTTTTAAATGTGCTACGTTATTGAACTCATTATAGAGTTCCAATGTTCCTTGAACCTTGATGGTGAGTGCATTCAACAACAAAAACAGCATTTACATCAGCGTCGTGCATGGCTGTCTTCGCATGGTGACACTTCCAAATATTCTCCCTGTTAAAGTTTGAGCGTCCTGAAGTCACGTGTGATCAATGCGCTGCTGTGATTAGTTGATGGAATCAGTTGCTTGATGTGATTGGCTGCCAGTGGCTGTAAGACATGGCCCGCTTTCCTGCTGCACGCACCTCGGTGCTGCCTGCCTGCTGCCAGCCAGCTGCTGGCGGACGGTCCTGTCGCTCCAGATGCATCTCTAAACTGCAGGTATAAAGTCGGCAACAGAGTTCTAGTGAAAGTAGCTGAGGGAGGTCAGAAATGTCGCCAGATTTGTCGCTAGGCGCTTTAAAAAAAAAAAAAGTTGTTAGAAATGGCGACAAAGTAGCTAAGTTGGCAACACTGGCTCTGATATCAATTGAGGAAGTTCCACCCTCCTTGACCATAGTGCATGTGTGTTTGTCAAATTACAGAGTTAGTACAGTTCAAAATATGTTTTTCACTGTGTAATAAAAATACAGTAACTTTTATGATAACAATTATGATCATATAAATATGCTTTCCCGTTACTTTCTTTTTTGGAAATGGAATTTGTCCTCAGCAAAAAGTAGTATAGTTTATTTCATAAAGTATACTTTTTCAGACTAAATGTGAACATTTTTGGCTTTTTTGAATGTTATCTACAAGTACATACCTAGTAAACTAACAATATAGTACTAAAAATATACTTGTACTTCACATTTTTGTTTTTTGCACTGCATCATGTCCTTGCACCTTACAGCAGTGCTTTGTCGTAATGTAGTCCCAAGTCTAAATCAGCTCCTTTAAAACTTTAAAAAAGATTAGCAACTCCTTAGAGCCAGTGAGCAACTACTAAGCTACTGCAGAGAAAAAATCCTGGAGCCGCCTCCGGTAGTTACTTAATGGAAACTGGTTAATTCAAGCTTATTAGAATTATTCAGCTCATATGGTTTATCCTCCTGTTGGAAAAAGCAACAAGAAATAAAACAGTGTTTCTGACAAACATGCATTAGTGATAAACTTTTTAAACCTACGTAGAACGAGCCCATTCCCATACAGTACATTGTGCTCCACAGCGCCATCTGGTGGGGCCCGTCCCAAACGCACTTCCCTCCTCTCTCCTGTGTCTCCCTCTTTCTGATCTTCTTCCTCTAGACTCGACATCCCAGTCTACAGACTGGGATGCACTCTGTGAACCACATGGAGAGGACATCAATGCTATGACTGAGTGTGTGACTGACTATTTAAACTTCTGTGTGGACAACATCATTACCACCAGAACAGTGGAGTGCTTCCCCGAAAACAAACCCTGGATCACTAGTGACCTAAAAGAACTGCTGAACAAGAAAAAAAATAGCTTTCAGGGATGGAGACAGGGATGCATTGAAAAGTGTACAAAAAGAACTTCAAGATTAGAAGCAACAAGGAGGTGAACAGGAAAAAACTGGAGAACAAGCTCCAGCAAAACAATATAAGAGATGTGTGGTCAGGGATGAAGAAGATCACAGGCTTTAAGGAGAAGAGGATCACTTAGATGGAAGAGATGAGTTGTATGTCTGACCAGGTGATCAGCAGCACAGGAGCACCACAGGGGACTGTACTCTCACCATTCCTTTTCACTTTGTACACTTCAGACTTTCATTACATGTCACAGTCCTGCCATCTGCAGAAATACTCCAATTACTCTGCAGTTGTTGGTTGGATCAGAGATGGGCGAGAGACTGAGTACAGAGAACTGGTGGACCACTTTGTGTCCTGGTGTTCGAACAATCATCTCATCTCAAATGTGGACAAGACAAAGGAGATGATTGATGATTTTAGGAAGAGCAGCAACAAGCCAAAACCCATTTCCATCATGGGAGAAGAAGTGGAGGTGGTGGAGGAGTATAAATACCTGGTGTTCATCTAGACAACAGACTGTCCCTTCCTAAAAACAACATCACAGTTGTGTATCCAGTTCAGAGCAGACTGGACTTCCTCAGGATGCTTAGATCCTTCAATGTTTGCAGCAAGATGTTGAAGATATTTTATAAGTCTGTTGTGGAGAGTGTGATCACATCAGTCACCTGCAGTCACCTGTTGGGGGAGCAGCATCACAGCAAGTGACATGAAGAGGTTGAACAGACTGATAAGGAGGGCTGGTTCTGTTCTGGGGACTGATCTGGAGTCTCTTGAGTTGATTGTCCAAAGGAGGACGGTTCGGAAAATGAAAATCATCATGGAGAACCCTCATCATCCTCTTCATAACACAGTAACGCCGGGCTCACACTGCCTACGGAACAGCTTCGGTCCGGATTCGGTGCGGTTTTTCCGCAAGCTACCACTCACATCTGCTCCAGATAGTGCGGCCAGCTCCGGTGCTGGGTGCGGAAACGGCACCCGCGAGAACAGAAGTTCACGTGGGTTATCGTTTTGTCGGGACTTCACACGAGAACACGTCCATTATTTAGCAAATGTGTGAAAATGTGTTGTGCTGCAGGCTTTCGGGACCCTGTGTCATCAGGTGTGATGTAATGTTTACATTTCCTATTAGCGCGTGTGCTGTCTAAAAAGAAGAGTCAAGTTACAATTGTTTGTACACTCGTTTATTTTGAAAAAACACCGGATATTCAAGCCAAACTTCCTGTATAGCTCGTCAGATTTCATCAAACTTGACGCGGATCCTCTCCGGCGTCCGGAAAATATAGAACTTTGCGGATTCTTTCTGTTGTGCCGTACGGCCCCCGTAACCAGACCCGCACCGCGCGGAGCTAACGGAATACCTGCGGGGGCCGCACCGGACCGGATCTGGATGCAGTGTGAGCCCGGGGTAACTCAACAACAGTGTCTTCAGTCAAAGGCTTCTTCGATTCTGCTGCAGCACAGACCGCTACAGGAGATCCTTTTTGCCCACAGCTATAACCTTCAACAATAGCTCCCTGAAGAAGAACTGAGCTACAACAACATTTAATTTCCCTTCAGGGATTAATAAAGTATTTTTGATTTGGTTGATCTGATTTCATAAAACACACAAAAAAACTGTTTATTTACCATTTATTTCAATTTAAAATTGGACACTTTGGTCATGTCTATCTCAAGATGAAAGTCTTTTTGAATGGCATGTACTTGTATAGCTCTTTTCTTAAGTCAGGTGACTCCCAAAGCACTTTACACTACAGTTTATCATTCACCCATTCACAGACACAGTCACACGTTTGGTGGTGATAAACTACACACATGTTGTAGCCACACAATAACATAACACTTGGTTACTTTCTTACTTGTAGGCTGCTGCACTTTTTAATTTTTGAAACAACACAACAATAATCACCGTGGCTTCAATGGTCCCAGTCCAGCCCTAAAGAAAACTGCAAATAAGATAAATTATTAGTTTGACCAAAAGTTTATGAAAATAAAATTTATTGACCTAATTTGAAAATATTGATGTCACAGATAATTTTATTTAATCACAAGCTTTTAGGATCAGACAACTCTTAAAGAACAGTTGTTTCTGAACATTTTCACACATCTTAAATGTATTGTTGTTGTAATGCTTTTCTAATATCATGTGCCAAACTCCAAACAAAAATATTTGCATATGACTTTTAAAATACTTTTTACTCACTGCTTTTACATAGAAAAATCCATATTTTGCAAAAAAAGAGTAATTTATATATTTCATCGTGTGTCCAGAACATGACAAAATTCATTAAAAACCGAACAAAACAAAAGTTACATATTTACATGTTATCTGATGTTTTTTTAGGAAAAAAGGAAAATCTGATTAAAGAGATTAGAGTATGGTACATTATCTGACACTATTTTAAATCTTATCTTTGTTTGCAGTCTAAACTTACACTGCTGTTTTAGAACTACAGTTTAAAGGGACTTAAGGCAAGATTTGTGAAAAACTACACATGCATTTCCAGTTTATTCAATGCTAATGGGTCATGAAGCATTAAAAACCCAAAATAACGAGGCCATCCGCATATACAGTATGTCTGTTGCTTTGGACACGCTGTGTGCTACATAATGCGCTGCAGTTCGACGTCCGACTTTCCCGCGCAGTTGTAGTGATGTGACATAAATTGACGCTGCATGCGCGTTGCCGACAGCTCTTGAACAGGAAGAACATGGCCGCCGTGGACTTGGATTCAAACACTGAAGGTATACTTATGGATGTTTCTGCAGCCAGCAAACGACCTGCATCCAGTGGCGGAGCTAGACTTTTATCGTTGGGGGGGCCAAGGATATCTCTGGGGGGGTCAACTGAAAATGACAACTAACAGTTGAGAATGACAAGTACCAGTACTATATCTATATACACACGTCTGTGTATATAGATACAGTATAGTACTGGTACTTGTCATTCTCAACTGTGTTAGTTGTCATTTTCAGTTGACCCCCCCCCATATATATATATATATATATATATAAAATGTATATATAATATGTGTATAATGTGTACATGATGTATGTACAAATAAATACTCATGAGATGAGTTTTGAACAGGTAATACAACGGATTATTACCACAATGAGCACACAGTTCAGAATTACAATTATAATTACAAAAAAACATAAAATCATTATATATCATGGAAATTGATTCATGTTGTCTGAGTGTTTTACTGCAGAGGAGATTGGGGCTTAAACAACCACTTTCATGAGGAAAGAATATCGTGTGGAAATACTGAAGCACCAAGTCTAACATCAGATATGAAATTAAAACTTTGGCAAAAATGTGTCTTAAAATAGACTATAATAAATCATGTTTTGAACCTATAAGCAATTATGAGACACCATTTTGACATGAAGTTAGTGCAGCCTTTACAAAGACCAAATGTTCTAAACATCATTGGTGCAAGTACAAAACAGTGAAGAGCTCAGTCATGACCAGAGGAATGACGCCAAGATCTTCTTGTGGCACAATCTAGATCAGGGGTGTCAAACTCCAGGCCTCGAGGGCCACTATCCTGCATGTTTTAGATGTTTCCCTGTTTCAACACACCTGATTCAAATCCTCTGTATTTCAACAAGTTCTGCACAAGCCTGTTAACGACTTGTTCATTTGAATCAGGTGTGTTGAAACAGGGAAACATCTAAAACATGCAGGATAGTGGCCCTCTAGGCCTGGAGTTTGACACCCCTGATCTAGATACTGAACTACTTTATGCAGGGTCATAAAAGGAGAATCCTTCGGTTGTTGTGAGAAGAAGCAAAATGTGTCATAAAGTCATCAATGTTGAGGGCAAGTGCCCTTCTTGACTCTATACTGAGAGTTCCAAGGTAACTTAACCTGTCGTCAGTCATTGTTGTCCTGAGGTGAGTTTTAATCAGTTTTAAGGCAGGACAGCTTCTCTCACAGGAAGCAGTACTGACTGGAGTAACAACTGCAATCTTGCAAAGTTTGAATAATTCATGCATAACCTCTTTGTAAGGTTCAAGAAACACAATAAAATCTAGCAAAGTAGATGGTGTTTCGAATCCATTTTTACTTCTGCCATCAAGGAGTCGCTTTGCTTGATGAACCTCATGGTTCAGGTCACCTAAATCTGACTCAAATATCTGTGCAAAAGCCATCAGAGGCTTCTCATTTAAGAAAGTTGCACTTTTGGGGTTTAGAGACTGCACACCTTGCATGATCTCACAACTTTTCTTTGAGAAACGCCTCTTTAACTCATTCATGAGACAGTCAATCACCTGATTAAAGAGCGATCTGTGGAAGCCTTCATCATCACAGTTTCTCTGTCCTACAGTGCTCATAACCAGTGAGTCAAGAAATTTGGAGCTTATTCTAGGATGTCTTTTGTCAGATTGTACACTGATTTTGTTCTGCTCAGCAAGCTCCTCAACCTCTTTCCACAGTTCACCAAAGTATTTCTCATTCCTGTAGTCCTGGAATGTGTCTGTAAGAGCACCTACAAGATCCACAGCCCTTGCTAGATCAAGTGTGCTGGACTGGAGCATGTCAGAAACACATTTGGCATCACCAAGCACTTTGCAGAAGGTAACCAAAAGACCAATGAATTGCATGTCTATTTGGAAAAGCAGACCCCTTGCCTCCACTGATCTTTCACCATTTCTCTCAAGTGCGAGATCTTGAAGCAGTCTCAGAACTGCTGGAAGTCTGTCTCTCAGAGTACGGCACGCCATGTACCTGCATGCCCACCTTGTATCTGTAAGTGCCTGGAGCTCCCTGGGCTGTTCAGTTGGATACAACTCTTTCTGTATGGCAAGCCACCTCAGATGCACATACGTAAGAGCCGGACACAAAGTTATACAGCTGCTGCACAAGTGCAAAAAAGTCACAAACCTCAGGGACTGCTTTTGCAGCATCGACAAGAACTAAATTCAAGCAATGCGCATTACAATGAACGTAAAATGCAAACCTGGCATTGCTTTGAATTCTGGCAGACACACCAGAATGTTTCCCGCTCATGACAGATGCACCGTCATAACCTTGTCCCACAAGGTTATTTCTGTAGTCCAAGCCATGTTTCTCAAGACAGTTAACAATCATTGCACTGAGACCTGCTGCATTAAGGCTTTCAGCTGCCTGGAAACATAGGAAGCTTTCATGGATGGCACCATTGTAATAATACCTTACAACCACAGACATCTGTTCCTTCTTCTGCAAGTCTTTTGTTTCATCTGCAATAACACTGAACACTTCACTTTCCTTCACTTCTTTTATGATTTCAGTCTGTACCATCTCTGCTAAGCCCTGAAGAATCTCATTTTGGATTTGATGACTTGTGTATTTTGCGTTGCCACATGCACTTAGCCTTTTTTTAATGAAATGATCATGCTTTGCTATTTCATTCAGTATAGCCAAGAAGTTTCCCTTATTTCTGGGGTCCTCTGACTCTCGATGACCCCTTTGAGCAAAATTTTGGGTGGCAGTCAAAAGAAGCACATCTGCAACTGTTTTAACATAATGGCGGTTTTCTTCCACCACTTTTTGGCGGTTTGTATTTACAGCATTCAGCAATGTTGTATTTACCTCATTCTCCCTTTTATATTGACTACATGCATACATTGCATTCAAATGGTGCTCTGACTTTGAGTGAAGCTTAAATCCAGACACCTTGGACAATGCCTTTTTCCAATTACAGAAACCAGAGTGTGAGGCAAAGACACTGTCTGGTGCATTAGGTAAAGAAAAATGCCTACAGGCAAAGCAGTAGGAGGAGTCACGAATAACAGAGTATTCAAGCCAAGAATAGTCTTTGTACCAGGAACTGTTGAATGATCTCTTCCGGGTTCCATGCTGAGTTCTGGGGAATTTGGTTGAACTTGGCTGAACAGGGCCCTGTTCTTTTGATCTTGAAATATCTGGAATACAAACATAATGGTCATGTAAACACATTTTAGGTAGCTAAAATTAGGTTTTTCTAGGATAAAAATAATTACCGCTTGGTCCCTTTGAAAGAGCAAAGGCAGTGCTGGACACAGCTGAGTCAGTGGAATTTCCTGCAACCAGAGCTTCTGGCTCATCATCATCCTGGTCAGAGGCAGAGGTCTCTGTGTTGACAGGCTCCTCCCTTGATGGAGCTACATTATATAAAAAAATGCATTAATATAAAAGCAACCTCATTTAGAAAACACATAAGAAATAACCAACATTTAAAATTAATCTAAAACTGAATTGGAATTTGACTGTTTCTGTATGTACTCTGACCTGGTGATGGTGGACTGGTGCTTGCATGACTTTCCCTCTCCTGACTGGTCCCACGACATGAGCTATCAGGGCCGCTGATGTCAGAGCAGAATGCTGGCTGATTTTGGCCTGATTTACTTCTCTTTATAAACAAGTCATCTATCCTGCCTCCCTGTCTTTTCATTTTCAACTGATCCTATGAAAAAATAAGCCAGTCATGTTACTCCAACCATAACTTCTAATTACAAAGTGTTAATAAGTCCCCACTTCCAGTTTGTAGGGTAAAGGAAAATGGACTGTAGCTGTAAATTGAGTATTCAAACTTTTAACTAGTTGACAGGCTCACATCTTTTTGTTCTTAACCAACTTTCTTTATAAAGTGCAGTAACAGCAGCCACAGCTGAAATAAAGTGCTGAACATCAGAGATAAGATAAAAGAAAACATGAAATAAAATAAAAGCTAAACACACAACAATGTAAAGAAAATTTAAAATTAATGCGAAACATAAAACAAAAGCAGTAAAACAGATAAAATCAATATAAATAAAAGCTGAGTAAAATTGAGTCTCAGTTGAGTTGGAAGGTCAAGGTGTGAGTGTGTGTGTGTGTGTGTGCGGGGAGGGGGGGGTCTTTAGTGGCGAATCGGAGATAATGCATGATTTGTATTTGTATTATTGCACATTCATGTTGTCTTTTTTTTTTTTAATTATCTATTTTTCGAGTACAGAATAGATTTGGATGAAAATGGTTCAAATCCGGCAAACAGTGATTACGTGCCACCGGTCTGTTTACGGTATGTATCTTTTAGTATTTGATCGTACAATGTTCTGTCTCATCAAGTTTTGGTCTGTGTATGTGGTGTGGGCATTTTGCAAGTATGAATGCCTTATATGAAGATGAGTTATGTAAAAGATTTCCAACATGTTATCCTGTCACACAGAGCTGCCGGTGGTTTACAGCATGCTATAGATGCTCTACCCATTGTTGGGCTCGATGACTCCGTTATGGATATTCTTCATCGTGATGATGACAGTGATGAAGAGCCTGACAATCCAGACCCAGATGAGAAGGACAATGATGTGCCCTCTTTCCCCGGTGCACAGAAGGTCTCTGCTGAGGAAGACCTGGTTGACCAGCCAGCATGTATAGCCTTCCACACCAGCTTGGCAAATCTGACCAGTTTTCTCCAGCTGCCCATCCTGAAATGTTTTTACAGAGATGGCCAAACAAGTACAGAATGTGATGCCACTCCACCATTTCTAGTCAAATTCCACCGAAGGGGAAGTGCTGCCATCATCGAGTGGGTGAGTTGATATTCTAAATGTTACACTTTTGTTCTCTACAAACACCAAACAATGAGTTTGCACTGGTCTTTTTGGTTTTTCAATAACAAATAAATAAAATTGGGCAATAGAAGTCACACATTTTTCATTGGATCACAATAAATGGAGAATATAGCCTAAAAACACGCCTGAGTTTGAGCTGGAGATCTGACTTTGGATTAGCTCACAGACTGCATACACATTGAAAGTATGCTTATAGAGATAACATTAGATAGCAAATAATTTTCTGGTAACTGCCATGCTACAAATCTCTCTGTTTTTTTTTTGTTTTTTTTTTTAAATAGTTTTGCATTCATGGACACAAGCTGTGGAGGTGGAACAGCCAACCTGTGCTTAAGTATGGTATGCAAGGAGGGGACTTCATGATTGCCACAAATATACTGCTCTCTGGAAATAACTTCTCCAAGATTGCCCTCTTCTTCAAATATATGAATATTAGTTTAGTCTCTCAAAAAACATTCAGTCTCATTCAGAACCACTACTGCATTGAATCTATAAAGGACTTCTGGGAGAAAAAGAGAGCTGCAACTATTGACCGCTTGCGTGTGAAGGACAGTGTTGTTGCCCTAGGTAAATTTGGAAATGCAATGTACAAAACATCACCACAGTGTACTTGTCATAGCAAAATCAAATTGTAAAAATATGTGTTCAAGAAAGGGGCATTTTTTATAACCATCTGGGAAATTATTTCCTGGATATTACAAGCTATTACTGTATTCTACATGATTGATTTTTAGTTGGATCCCCATAAGGTTCAGCCAGTAGCTGATGATATTATTATTGGGGTCCAACATTAAAATTAACATTAAAATTTTTGTACACATATCACATCTAAATAAAAGGAAAAACAAATTTACATCTGCATAAAAATACATTGCCATAAAGAATCTAAATCATGCCAATCTGTGTGCGTACATTCAAACATACATGCGCTCACATTTGTGTAGAGTGAATGCTAATACACTACTCAAATATATAATGGCTTTTTCCGTTGCAGTAATCATTATATGCTTACCTTGCTTTTATTCGTTTCAGCTGACGGAAGGATGGACTCTCCAGGTAAATATTCTATTTATTTCTGTGTTAACACAAGTTTTGCAAGGACAAATGCTTTTCATATGGGCTTCATGCACAGCTCAACTACTTCCTGAACTTCAGCCAGTTCCTTTGTGTCCTGTCGTACATGTCTGGATGAACTGATAATCTCTGTGTGTTACTGTGGTCTGACACACCTGGATTAATCAGTTCTTTCAGTTATGACAGACCGGACACTAAGGACACTGCTGAAGTTCAGGAAATAGTGGAGCTGTGTATAAAGCCCAATATAACAAATCCACAGGCCACACTGCCCAGTACTGCACTTATACGACTATGGAAAATGAGTCAAAGGACATCATCAGTGTCATCACTGTGGACAAAAGACAAACCAGCCGCAACAGTGTGGTAATGGAGAAGCATGCTTTCATACAGACGTTTGACAGCCTTTTGGAGGACCTGAACATCACTGAGATTGTCACAGATGCACACATCCAGATTGCAGCACTGATGGGTGGGTATCTTTATTACAAAGACTACTGTACACTTGCACCACTTCATATGGGCACTGTCATTGATCATCTCTGATTATCTTTTGCCAAAACTATAACCTAATCAAACATTCAGAATAAGCATTACTACATTGTTACTTATTGCAGATCCCAAGAAAGGAAGATATAAAGAAAAGGGTATAACACATTCATTGGACATATGGCATGCAGCCAAAAATTTGACCAAGAAACTTCATGCGGTCAGTATACTATAAATGGATAATACTGTTGCCACTACTATTAGTGTTTCCACTAGTACTTCTGACTACTGTTACTAATGTTAAAAGTTTTTTTTGTTATCTTTTTTCCATCATACTTGTGTGGCTGAAGGACATCATCAACCAGTTTTGGTACAGAACATCGTGATATGTTCAACGTAAGTGGTGTTGCATCATTTGGATAACAAAACAAAATTGGATGTTCAAAAAAATTCTTTCTCCTCAGATAAGTTTTAGCCCACTTACTTCTGGTGGTACAAGAGCATTTCTATCACGATAACAAATATTTTTCATCTTCTTGGATTTTTTTGTAGGACATGTGGGTTGGGGTGCTTCATCATGTCACAGGGAAGCATGAATGGGCCCGTGGCAAATGTGACCATGGACCACTTGATGAGGCAACCTGTGATAAAGAGCTCATGGTGCCAGGTTCTCCACCACACGAGGCTCTTCAACGAGTCATGTTCAACAGACGCTGGCTGAAAGACATCGCGAAGTATCTGACCTTTCGGTAGGCTGAATTAGTAACTTTATTTCCATAATCAGAACAGCTGTGGACCATTTGCAACTACGTCACCTGATCACAGGGGAACACCATGACGGCATCATGCAAACAGGTGTATTGAACAGAAGAAGAAAATTTATGACTGACTTCACTCTTAGAAGAAATGTGTTAAAAAATGTGTAACACATTTTGTGTGAATTTGAACACAAGATGTGCAAAAAAAATGCAAAAAGGTTTAACACATTCAATGTGTAGAATCTTTTGACACATCTCTTGTGCTGAAATTTAACACCAGCCTGTGATGTTATATTTCACATTTTCTAATTCTAATTCAAGTTTTTTTTATGTCAGTGAGATAAACAAAACTAGAACTATGTTTTTTTAATACTTTTTTATTCAATTAAATTTAATGGTCCCATCTTTTCAGAAAATATAGGTTATTTTTCCTAATCTCCAGTTTATGAAGTTAAGGAAAAATAATACAACTTCATAAATTTGCCCTCATTAAATATTTTATATTTAATATTTATTATTTGGCTTTGGAAAATTACCACCTCCATGCACTTTTATTAATTACTCTATTTGAATGAAATGAATGAAATACTTTATTTATCCCAGAAGGGAAATTCAAGGAGACATGGAGAACAGCTTGACCATCACTCTCCAGGCTGCCAGTATACCCGGCGCACTTCGATCAGGCCAGCAAGATCACACAGAAGAATACATACAAATACATACATACATATACATAAGCACGCATCAGCCTGTGTGTTGGAAAAAAAAAGATGAATAAGACCACGTAAGGTCAGAGGGAGGAGAAAAAAGGTTCCCTACACCCAGTGCCCCATCGAGAGGGGGCGCTTGATATAAGCAATAAAAACCTCCAGCGGGGGGGTTCACGAGACATGTTGAGAACTTTCATGAGGATGTGAATGTAATCAGTGTATGTGGTTGTGTGCAGAGAGTTATCAAGGACACCGTCTCTGGGACAACGCAGATGTTATGTCTTCCACAGTCTTTGGCGCCTGGTGGACACGGGTAAGGAGGGGGCTGTGTGTCTCGGTGCTCACTGCTCCAGGAGGAATTCAGTGTTTTGGCCTTGAGGCCAGCCGAAATGAGATAACAGAGATTAAGTCGAAGCTGAAGACTTCCAACAGCTTCTCATTGTCCATATGGTGCACTATTGTGGAAAAAAAGTCCCAATAATCCGAATTAGGGCCAAATTGCATAGTACCAATTATTCTGAGTGACACATATAAATACAAAAAGTTATCTCTGGGAACATTCTGCTCATTTGAATATGTGGCTCTACAGCTGACCACCTCATCCAGAGTCATGTTTTTAAATGTCTACCGACCACCTAAATACTGTGCAGATTTTAATGAAGATTTTAATGAGCTGCTTTCTTTGATCTGTGTGGATTTTGACCACATTGTTATCGTTGGTGATTTTAACATCCATGTTGATGACCTTGAGGATAAAAGAGCTAAAGACCTGTGTAGCACTCTAGATAACTTCAGGTTAACTCAGCATGTCACAGGACAAACACATTCTAGAGGACACACCTTAGATCTGCTCATCTCAAAGGGTCTGGACATTTCCAAGGTTACTGTGTGTGATGTGGGTTTGTCAGATCATTGTTGTGTTTTCTTTGAGAGTGTCATGCCAGTGCACACAAATGTTTCAGCCAAGGTGATAACAAAACGGTGTATAACTGAGAACACAAGTGAGATGTTTAATCAGGTCTTCCATCTAACACCTGCCATATCAGGGGCTTCAACCAATGAACTGCTCACTAGCTTTAATGCTAACATGCTAAATATTATGGATTTTGTTGCTCCCACGAAAGTGAAGGTTATCTCTGGAAGGAAAAAGTCNCTTTTTTTAAAGGTTGATATAATCTATTCTGATGAATGTTGGATTTAAAATGTTGGCTAAATTTCAATCTGTAAATGTGTTGAATGTTTCTATTTCTGTTTTTCTATGTATGTTTTTGATAAATATCAGAAATATTAATGAAATTAAATCTAGAATAACAAATGTATATTTGTCTTGTGTCCGTAAATCTGAATATTATGAAGTTATACAGTCACTACATCTTTTACACATCTATGTGTTAGATTAACACATTTTTTGTGTTACGTTGATTAACACAGTCGTTGTGTTAAAAGACCTAACACATCAGTTGTGTCAGGTTTAACACAATATGTGTTGTCCCTAATCTGATGCAGCACGTGTTAAAATTTAACACATCTTGTGTTATTTTTAA